>JAUTBT010022183.1:0-13469 GCA_032361225.1 Lepetodrilus schrolli
AGAGAGAGAGAGAGAGAGAGAGAGAGAGACAGAGAGAGACAGAGAGAGACAGAGAGAGAGAGACAGAGAGAGAGAGACAGAGACAGAGAGAGATTATTATAGTAGGTTGGTATCCTGAAGGGAACTATAGTTTACAGTTATCTCCCTTGGTTCATGTACGCCAAACGGCACCATGTTGTCATCACGACCGAACACCAAAGCAGTCCAGATCACTCTTCCCAACTTATTTTTTATTGACAGGTGCCGATCACAAGAACCCATATTCAGTCATACATGCCACTACACCACCAGAACGACCTCTGAATATTAGCTTCTAGGCCTACTTACAGCCCGCAAGATCAATGCATGATTATGATAACCGTTCATCGTCAGTGTATGTTTCAAGTCGACGAGCGGAGTGATACACACTTAACATTGTGCATTCTCTCGTTTTCAGATCACGAAATCTGTTCGAACCGAGTAGCGCTCAAGTCCGCGGATAGAGCAAGAGCCTCGACCTCGACCTCGTCCTGTGACCTTGACCTTGACTATCAGGTGTATTACTCCGCGGACAGGCTGTCCCAGCAGTGTGAAGAGTGCGGGAAGCTGTTCACGAATCCCAGAAACAAAAAGCTGCACCTCAGCGCGATACACGGAATCGGAGCGCGGACCTACTCGTGTGTATGTGGGCGAATATACAAGTACCCACGAGGCCTCTTGCGCCACAAGAAAGAGTGCGCGATTATTGCGCGGGTCCAAGTCGAAGATAATGATGCGACGATGTCTTGAGAGTGTTCTCCGAGATACTGACGTCTTGGAATGGAGAAATATTGCCACTGGTGTCACGTTCGACAGTGTTTGCTTACATGCTCACTCAGATTCAATGATTTGAGTATACATACCCATTCTCCGACTGATGATACGCTTGTCGATATTTTCAATACGCAGACCAGAAACTGATGCTAGATTTGGCAATGTCTTGAATATGCAAACATATTACCCCAGACATTGATCAATGTTATATTTGGTGATGTCTTGAGTATGCAGACATAATTAAATTATTGGCCCAGAAACTGATTCCAGATTAGGTGAATGTCTTGAGTAGGCAGATATTCTTCCTGATGGTAATACCAGAGTCGACGCCATATTGAATATTCAGACATTCGCCCAGATACTGATTTCACCCATATTATCAGACACGGTCAGATTCGGCGATGTCTTGAGTATGCCGATATATTCGTTCAACATTGATGTTAGGTCCGATGGCTTATGTATGAAGACATAATCTCACAATGATATCAGATTCGGCGATTAATATCAGATTCAGCGATTAGACGTCTTGAACAGGCAGACAAATTCTCCCTGATACTGATATGAGATTCTGCGAAGAACATATTCTTAAACACTGATATCAGTATATCAACATATTCTCCCCGATACATATATCACATTCTGATATGTCAAATGCCGCTGTGTCTTGACCCTGATACATATTGTCACATGCACTGATGTAAGATGTGGTGATGCCTTGAATTCTCCCCGATACCTACTTATACGTGAGGAAGGCGATTTCAGTGGCCATTTTTGAATACCAAACAACCTTTGAATACCGTGTCCATTTACCCAGTGTATAGATTTCTCTACACGATGCGAAAATAGAAGAAAACTGTAGGATCCTTTCTTTGAGGTACTGTCTTGTAACTTTCATCTCAATACCATGGCAATCGTTACCATACATCTCTTTAATTGTTTAAAGGCATACGCTCACGGTTTCATGATATATTTCATGGTCAATCGTATTTACCTGAAAATATGTACACTTGATTTGTCTCACAAGTATATTGGGCAACAAGCTATATTTTCGCATGTCCAACTGCTTTTCAATATTTTCATGTTTTATGTTATGTTATTATTATTATTATTTGTTTATCCAAGGATGATAACTGTATTGCCACCGTAGCTGTACACAATAACACCATGGGTGCAATGAAAATATCTTATGTTTGGAATTTGCAAACAATTATGTTCTGAACATGGAAAGTTGAATGAAATGTATTATTTCTGAATGGACGATTTATTGAGTGATAACAATATGTGTCACAGATGTACCTGTTAAAGGAATACAATCACAGATAGTTCACCTACATATATGGTCTGACGAAGTATTACCTGAAAATACATGCATTTGATTTGACTACACTCGTACTTGATACATCCAACTACTTCTTCCTCATGTTCCACTGGTTATCAATATTTTAATACTTATTGAATTAGAGACCGTAACTATTAATGGCAGATCACTAAATGAAAATAAAACAAGGTGTTTACACTCAGTCGCACCACCTCGAGTTATGTCCCTTTATTGCAAAACTTATAGGCAAAAAGAAACACTATCATATGCAGGTTACATTACAGGCAGTTTATATTGGAGATTCAAGCAAAATGCCATTATCAGGGGTTACAGTGGAATTTTATCTACCATACAGCTTTTGTGGAGGTACAAACATGATTTACAAGTGGATGTACTTTGCAGTTGTAGCTATGAACTAGTCCAAAACGAGCATAAATATCTGTGCTTGTATGCCTTTAAGTTTTGAGCGATTATGGATGTGAATTATGTACATTTGTATGTCCATATGAATACTTCCCCCGTTAGAATTGCATGGACTTTCAATTTTTATGTATCTTTTGTATGCTATTTGTGAGTACGTTTTGATGTACGTTGTGAGCACATGTATATATATATATATATATATATATAAATTACCTAGAATGAAATATAAATGTATGCTGTCTAGCAGTACTTCATCGTAAAAAAAAACCCGATCACAACAAATGAGGTTGAAAATGAAATATCCAGTGTCATATGTGAAGTGTTGGATAAAACTGAATATCTTTCTCTCATCGTATGTTTCATTGTCATTACTTTTGTTTTGTTTTTGGAGACATTACGATATGGGTTCTTCCTTATCTATACAAATAGGACGCCTTTGTTTCCATCAGGTGTAATTGTGTGGGTGTCTGTCTGTCTGTGTGTGTATGTGTGTGTGTGTGTGTGTGTGCGCGCGTGCGTGTGTGTGCGCGCGTGCATGCGTGGAATACGAAACACAACTTTTTTTTTGCAGTCCATGTTAAAATATTCGTACTCTCTAACATTCTTACCTCTTAACACGTAACCAGGTCAGGGAGTACCGACGTGAAATAATTATTGTAAATGTGGCGTAGATCAGGCCCCGAGATTACGGAACTTTTTGAGTACGATTTCATGCTCAAGCTCAAATTTTATGTGGGAATTTGTGAGTTGGCCATGAGTTTGTACTCAAAAATAATCTCGGAGCCTGGTATTTTTACCTTGCCATATTCAGATTAATTAGTAAGATGCAGGTTAACAGGTTAATATGGAATAAACTAATATTTTGAAATCAGTATGTCATATTACGGTACTACAACCTTGCACATACATATACTTGTAAATACATACAGTGCACTTTGTCACTACCGGCATCTTTGTACTCCGGCAATCTGCGTATATCGGCATACTTTCAAAGTGCCGGCCAGTGACAACGCATATTACATTAGTTAACGTTTGAATAAACCGGCATATCTCTACTCACAGAATCGTTCATCTTTGAGTTAACCGGCTTAAAATTCCGGTAATCATTGTGAAAACAATATTGGCAGCCATTTAATTGGCCGTCCCGGTCGCACGTCTTTTATTTGAAGATGACTTTAAATACACAATTCGTCGATGGGATTACTATACACGTATAGTGACTAAATTGAGATACAATAGATTCATGTCTGTAGATTTCTATTTAACAAATGAATGTATTCGTTTGAATTTGTAACCAATTGATTTACTTTCAGAATCGTATTCAAGAGCAACCTCACACCACGGGCAAATGATTGGGATGTCGAGGTTTGGATTTGGCCAATACCAGCTGTTGTGCGATGACCCCGACATGACGCTGCCTCTTTCCATTTCCGCCGGTAGCGTCGGCGTTGCCGGAAGTCACCACAGAGGCGTATTCGAGTGCCCGCACTGTGGGAAGGCGTTCACGAGACCCCAGAACATGCAGATCCACGTGGAGAGTGTCCACGGAAACGTCACGTATTCCTCTGCCTGCGGTAAAGTCTACACTCACCCAAGAGCACTGCAGAGGCACCGGAAGACGTGCCGTGTTTGTCTGTCAATGGCTCCAGATACGTCCCGGAGCATTGGAGAAGCATCAAGACGTACAGATTTACATGCACCTCAGAATTTTACATCGACACCGTAAGACGTGCTCTATTTGTCGGTCAACATTGCAGAGCTCCTACAAAGACAGCATCGATGGTGCAGACACCACAAAGCATGCCCTATGTGCCTGTCAGCTGCTCAGCATACGTCCCAGAGCATTGGAGACGCATCAAGACGTACTCTATTTGCCAGGCAAACAGACTTATATGCACCTCAGAACTTTATATCGACACCGTAAGACGTGCTCTATTTGTTAATTCGGTCAACTGGTGTACATTGCAGAGCTCATACAAAAATAGCATCGATGGTGCAGACGCCAGAAAGCGTGCTCTATTTGTCAGCTAATTGGTCTGCATACACCCCAGAACTCCGTAGATGCATTATATGTACTCCATTTGCCAGTCAAACATCTACAGACGTCCCTGATCTACCAGCAGTGGTAACACTCCCAACTCGTCTCCGATTATGTAGTGAATGCTCTGTTAGGAGAGAATGTCAAAAGCCTATTATAGACATTTTTTTTATAACTAAAATCATTTACAGTAATTAAGAGTATCAATTATAACAAGCATACTCCAAACATTTTGAGAAATATATGAGTCGTTTTGCCTGAAAACACATTAAAAGACAGTTTTATCATGTTTGTAATTCCGTAGATATGAGAATACGTGGGTTTTACGATTCCATGGCGGCAATGTTGGATTTTCTTAAATTGGCGGAAGGTGAGAAAGAGGAAGATGATTCATTAAGAACCAACAGCCACGCGTCATTCAGATCACAGGGATCGATGATAGAATAGTTTTTTTTTAAATTATTTTTTTACATTTTAAAAATATTATTGTCTATTGATATTCTAGATTAAAAAAAAAAAAAAAAGAGTAATTTATGTTAAAAAGAATATTTAAAAAAATTATAAAATTAAATAATAATAATATAAAGGAAACATGCTACCAGTCTAGGTCAGTCTCGCAATCTAATATCTATAACAAGGGAGGACACTTATGGTCCCTCAACACTCGACTGAAATTTTAAATGTCCATATCTATGTTATTGTCAAGCTCTGTAGTTGTCTTAATGGTACCATTTCATGATCCCCGTGGGAGCAGTTGTTACCATAAATACCTATGAATTAAATCGTATCTCTGATAACCATGAACGAAGTTATTGAAAAATGCAATAAATCATCCTAGTTGTGTAGACGGAAGTTCAAGGACTCAATGCACGTTCTCTCTGGTATGTTGAAAATAAATAGTAAATAGTCTTGAGGGAAATTCATCTCGGTTCGTCTATGTCCTTTTGCCTCATAAAATGATGGTATTTCTAGTTGGAAGAGAACCCAACACAAAATAGATTCTCGTATATTCACCAGGAGCCATGGATGGTAGGTACTCTTCATATATGTGGATAACTATATACAGGCTACTTAACTACATCGTGTGTTTCATACGGTGTACTCAACCACTCTGTTATAGAGTACACCATGGACCATTATGCCTAATTAATAGTGGCAGGTGTGTTCGGGTATACCGATTTTCATTAGTTCTATACCATTGGCGGAAAAGCAGGTTTTTCAAATGTACGGCGTTCCGAAGACGGATACCTACAATCCGTCACAATAGAAATAAAGTGACGTAAAAATAGTCCACATGTACTCTTAATAGAGCGGTAGAGTATACCGTTGATTACACACGATGTATGTACTAATTGTGGTAACCATCCACTTTCAATTATCCATTGAATACGGGGTTTAGAGACGCGTTCAAGACTTTCTCTTATATCACGCCGTGTACGTTTACGGCAGAAGGAAATCCGCATCACCATTGATATATTCCTGCGGGAACCGACAACAAAGGGCGGATGGTAGCGCAGTGGTAGAACGTTGGATTTCGGAGCCAGAGGTTCCAGGTTCAAATCCCGTTCGTGGAAGTTACCTTTCTAACGCGATATTCATAGGATGCGCTGACTGTAGCGTGGCAATGCAGTTATCATCCTTGGTCTTGTCAGTACCAGCCGATGCTCACATGTTTACTGCAACATTCAGCGCTACGGATGTTGTGGGTTTCCTCCTGCATTAAACTGACAAGTCGTGATATAAGTGAAAGAATCTCGAAGCGACTCTAAGAAATTGAAAAAATTTAAATGAAAAAACATGAGCTAGTGTGTGTCATATTTATTTCATGACACGAATGATTCCAACGTCAACATTAACTATTCCAACGTCAATAAAACATATTAACTTTGGAATCACGAGTGTCGTAAAATCAATATGGCACACTAGCGAATGTGTTAATTTCTTTATCCAACAACTTTTGAACGAAAATTAATACAACTCAAACGTATTCTCATGTGGAAGTCAAATAGGAGGTGGCCTATGAATACACACACACTCGATACGAGTGCACACACACACTCGATACGAGCGATTACGGAAAATATGTCCCTTGTGAAATTAATGTTCAAAGTTCCTCGATATTGCTCGGAACTATGAACATTAATTTCACTCGGGACATATATACCAGTATGTTCCGTAATCACTTGTATCTCGTGTGTTATTCACTAATAAATTAATCATGTATACAGTAACGTTGCAGTATAAGTGTGGTTACATAATTTGCATTTATATACATAATTATGTACATTACCTTCACAGACAGAGCCAAGTTTGTAGAACCCATCCTGACACCGAGAGCACCACTTGATCAGACAACCGGAAGAAACATTCTCGCAGTGCAAGATGGAGGTTGAAGACAAACAAGCTTGAGAAGAAAGAATTCAGAATGTTTTTGTTTTTTTAATCTCCCGTTGTCATAACAGAACCGAGCCGAGATAATAACCTCGCCATATTAGGTACAAATATACCTAAAGAGAAAAACTAATATTGTAATCGAGGATTTGCTAGGAAGTTGTTGTTTTTGAAGCTTCATCGAATTGGGACAATAGTACAAACTACACCGAGATTTTTTCAAAATACTTATTTTCTTGTTGCTAAAAGGATTATGCAAGTCTATATATGATATTTCTTTGGTTGGGAAAATATATTGATGTAATGGTTTTCATCACCACTATCGTTTAATTGATCATGAAGAGTTGCAGATGCATGTTATTCAATCTTCCCGTTTCTATTGGAAAGCCAAGAGTTCGGATATGAACTAAATGGATGTGTTACAAGTTATTACAACTTAAATGAAAACCACGTAGTAGTAGTAGTTAATAGTAGTAGTAGTAGTTAATAGTAGTAGTAGTTAATAGTAGTAGTAGTAGTTAATAGTAGTAGTAGTTACTAGTAGTAGTAGTAGTTAATAGTAGTAGTAGTTACTAATAGTAGTAGTTACTAGTAGTAGTAGTAGTTAATAGTAGTAGTAGTTACTAGTAGTAGTAGTAGTTAATAGTAGTAGTAGTTACTAGTAGTAGTAGTTAATAGTAGTAGTAATATTATTAGTATTATTATTGGTGGTGGTGGTGGTGGTGGTAGTAGTAGTAGTTAATAGTAGTAGCCGTAGTACTGTTGTATGCTTCACTGACCTACACATCTTCCATCTACTACTGTGAACCTGTCATCACACTGCAAACACCAAGACGGGTCTGAACCACACAGCAAGCAGTGGCGGCTGTGTGGAGAGCATTCTGTAGAGTAGAAGTTCATGACAGCTATATGCTCTATCTTTCCCACTGGTATTTGAGGAGAATGTAGATGGGATGGTATGAATGTAAATGGGATGGGATGTGGTGTCACACATTTTACACACACACGCAGTGATACACAAACAAAGACACACACACACACACAGACATATATATATCTCTATCTCTATCTCTATCTCTCTATCTCTCTCTCTCATAAATGTATGGTGAACTCATTAATAAAGCTAACCTGTGGCCTCCGTTAGAGATCTGTCTGTAGTGGGTGTCGAATGTATATCTTTACACAGTTTGCCATAGTAACCTGAAGGACAACTACAGGCAATATTGGTACCATAACTTATGCAAGTTCCTCCATTATTACACGGGTTATTGGTGCAAGGTGTTACTTCACATCGTAGACCACTAAATCCATGAGGACAAGTACAGTTAAATGTGTCTCCAACAACGTTGCACGTTCCTTTGTTCTGACATGTAGTGCTTATGCAAGGTGTGATTTCACATCGGTGACCACTAAAGCCACGTGGACAAGTACAGTGGAATGTGTCTCCAACAACTTTGCAAGTTCCTTTGTTCTGACATGTAGTGCTTATACAAGGTGTGATTTCACATCGTTGACCACTAAATCCATGAGGACAAGTACAGTGGAATGTGCCTCCAACAACGTTGCACGTTCCTCTGTTCTGACAAGGGTTGTTGGAACATGGATCACTTCCACAAAGATGGCCGCTGAAGCCTGTGGTGCATGTACACTTGAAGCTGTTTCCCACTACCACACATGTCGCGCCATTCATACAGGTGACATCTTCACATGGGTTACTGTTGGCACACGTTGGTCCTGAGTATCCTACAGGACACTGACAATGATAGCCATTTCCTGTCACCTGACATGTCCCACCATTCGTGCAAGGACGGCTGGCACATGGATTCACCGTGCAGTTAGTTCCAGTGTATCCTGAATGGTAAACACAACAATTATTATACCCTACTTTTGTTCAACGGTAGAATAACTTTTCAAATAAGTAAAACAGGTTTTGACACCTCACTGATTACACAATTCGATATTTCTACTTTATCTTATTAGCACTCACTCCATTGAAAATCATCACATTGTCCGTAACTGAAAAGTTGTACTTTGTTTGCTAAATAACTCAGATGATGTTACTCGGGGGGACTTACTTTTGAAAGAGAGATGCAATAGAAAGTACAGAGGTAAAATGCACAAAGTAATAGCACGCTATTTTCTATTAAACCGTAGATTGTGGGTATACATGTGATGATGCGGTCAAATACCGGTAATATTCTTAGAATAATGAGATGTTGCACGTGTTAAGACTTGGCGTAAGGATTCAGCTGACCCTGTTTGCACGTCTTGGTACCGTCAGTGTTACACGTGTAGTGGTCAGACGGTCTGGCGTCACACTGGACTGAACAGTCAGGACCGTAATAGTGGACACCACATGTCACAGTCACAGCAAATGACAGACTAGAAATAGAATGTGTCTGGTGTGTAGAGTACTTTAAAACAGAAAACTGTAAATGTAACTTTGAAATATCACACAAATTGTCAATTACGGACTTATTATACATTAAATTAACTAAATGCACAACCGTTTAGAATACCGTCTGAAAGTAGTAATCACTAAGTAGAGGATGTGAACTAGATTTTAATCAAACAAACAGAAGCGTCTATGTAAAAATAAACATGCTACTTTACTTACCTCCCCTGTCTTGTACTGATGTTACCAGCGTGACTATGGACAGGTATACTGATGTTTTGTAGTGGAAGAAACGAGGGAAGATAGCTCTTGGTATATTCAACTTCGATTAAGAAGGCTGCATTTGCCTTAGAAGCAAAACAGTAAATTAACTCATTTACTAAAAGCATCCTTTCACCCAGATATGAGCATAGAGCCACAGGTAAAGGTTCTGGGAAACGCTTTGAAAAGTGGGTGCTCCGATATGCAATGTCATTGACTATTTGGCTATATAGATATATTTGTAGTATGATATCCCCTTTCTGTGGAGGTATGGGTTGTTTTTTTACGCTCCTAAATATAGATAAATATTCATTTGTAAGTTTAATGTTCTTCATTTTGACCTTTCAAGTCGAAATCTGCATATATCTTCATACTACTTAATAGATAAATGCGTGTGCCCCCTATTGGTTGATTGGTTTTTAAACAACAATTGCATCATTGAATCTATTTTGTCAACATACTAGAATCTCGGCACGTTACACTAATTAAATACCGTACCCCAAACAACCAAAGCGAGTGCTATAGATAAGCAAAGACTCCCGGAAACCCGGACATATCCCATCTACAATATTGGTCTTGTTAAGGCGGCTCTCCACGTGAGAGTAAATCTCGACATTTTTGTGCGAGTTACTGTTGATAGAACTTCAATTGGTATTCCACAGGCAAGTACAATATGACGAAAGTCACTGTCAGAAAGTTCCAATAATTTGTCAGCTAGCAAACTCTCAGATACTTGGGAAGGTTTCTATCATGTGTCCTATCCACTTGGCAGTGAAACTACACATATTTTACTATCAAACGACCATTTGTATTTCTGTTTGCGAGTTGACTCAGTCACAATGTTGACAATATCGAAGAAGAAGAAGCCTGCTGTTACTATAGCATATATATAAGTATCGCAGGCCTGGAACCACCACATAACATGCTTGTTACTGATGTCAACATTGTTTGTAGCAAGTTTGGTACGTTAATCCAGCGTGTCATGATTACACCAAAAAAACCGGACCTAAGCCACTAGAGTGAGTAATATGAGTAATATGAGTGAGTACGTGGCCGTGGGTTCGAGCCTCATTCGAGGCAGGTATATATTTACAAAATATCTCAAGTGAAAGTAGTCCCAAATTGTTCAACTTTCACTGATTGTATATGCCCCCAACCTTGCTTAATCAGCTGTTAATATGCCGTATAATGCTTCAAGCGAGTATTATCCGGACATTATATGGATTTGTGGGCATAGAAAGTCCGGCTGGCAAATAGAGAGCCATGATTTAATTAAATGATAGATGATTTGAGTATCTTTACCAGGAATTTAGTGTCTTGGAAATGTTCGTGTTCTCTCCTTCTCCAGATCTGCTTTCGAACCTGATTGGTGTACCTCCATATATCAACAATCCTATCCAATAGTTCGGTTCTTTGCTTAATCGGCCGCGTGCATGAAAACGCTATGTGTCAGTTTGTATCCTTATCTGTTTAATATTTTACCTGCAACATGTGGAATGAACGAGTGACTGGATTGGGTATTGCTCCTTCCAGTCTATCACTGAATATTACATCCTTTCTTTTCTTGTACACGCCACTTGGTCCTGTACATTTCCTGTAGGAAGGCAGACAATGGAAATCAGTAAAATTAAAATAAAAACAGAACATATAGACTCAGTATGTACATAACATTAACACGTGTCTGGTGTGGTTATCTAGCAGTAGAGTAACTAGTGTTACGTAATAGCATGCTGTGGTCATTCGAATGATTAAAGGGACGTAATCTAGTTTACTAGTGTTGAAAGAGCAACGTTGTATGTGGGATTGTGCATAAGTAGACTTTGTAACTATGAAAGATGATGCATTGAACGGAATAATGTTGAATTTTATTAATGGAAAATTCACATGTTATATTTGAAACGTGATAATTGACATTTGGTAATTTCACATTTGTAATAATCTACATCATACTTTGCACATTTGTCGTATCATGTTGTACTTTGAACGATTGAACATGTAAAATCAACCTTTGTGATATCAAATAATATTGGCAACGATCCCTCTCCATATGTCTGTACATGTGAAATAACGTGTCTGGTGTGGTAATCTAAAAGACGGCACTCTACGTGTGAATTTTCTTGCGCTAGTTCACTGTCCGACAGTGAATTCCAAGTGGACTAGACCTTGCGAGTAACTGTCGATAGTCGCCTAGCCATATAATTTCCTCTCAAGTGGAAACGACAATGACCGTCTTCTCTCTGACATAAATACGCTCTCTGACAGTGCTCGCAGAAAATAGCACACTGTTCTAGATCTATTCTTGCGAGAACTGCTACCATGGCCTGTGATATTTGTGTCAATAATCAGAGCATATCGCTCATCCATGTCTTTCCACATGAATAATAAAAATAATTTACGTTAATTAAATACAATTGTAATTGTTAAATATGCATAAAAGGAAGATTACATACCAAGAATTCACATTTTTTAAATGAACCATTTATTGTTCAAAAATCGAACTTAGTACTCGTGGAAACGACAATGACCGTCTTCTCTCAGACATAAATACGTTCTGTGATAGTGCTGACACTGTTCGATTCTTGTGAGAACTGTCACCATTGAGCTGTAGTATTTGAGTTAACCTATACTGTATTTGTAACCCACCTACAGTTCGTTTTTGCTGCTGCCATTTACTCACAGCAGTACACTTACATATTTGGTAAAATGCCGTGGAAGCAGACATTAAACGCCAGGTTGCAGGGCTGAAGGCCGAGATAGCCTTTACACTCTTTATTAGTGTGATACTCCATCAGATGTACAGATACCTGGCCATCCGTCTGGCATCTCTAGAAGAAACAATATGTATTTAGTATCTGAGTACAATCTACGAACAACATCTTGTCGGATTGTGTACACTGTACGCATATATGAATATTATTCAGAGGAAACATATGTACAACATCCATACATTGTTGTGTTAATACCCCGTTCGCATGCACGTTTATGCATAGGTGTGCAACTACAAATATGCATATAGGGTTAATTATACCCACATGTGTATACACGTTATGCGAACACATCTGGACACGTACGCAAATTTACACCAAGAATATATTTTGTATCTGGTCTGGAGAGTATGCAAATGCATTCGTGCACGTCTGAGGTTTGTGCTGTGTGTAAATGGTGTCATGCGAACGCATATAGTGACTATACACGTGTATTATTTTTTAACTTTAGCAGGTTTCAATGCATACAATCACGTCTAGAGATGGTCGTTTTTGATCGAGTTGGTGCTAAAAATGCAAACTATATTTACTTGGTATACGTATCACCGCTTTTCTATCTCCGAAAACAGTGTTACCGCTCCACGACAGGGTGAACCAGTTTGACACATATTGGCAATGTAAACTTAATGTAGAGGTACCTCCCCTTTGCCATTCTCGGTAATCGGAATTATATTCTAATTACACTCTCTCTTATGCAATCACGAGCTAAGAAAGTTCTGAAATGTTGTTCGAAATGTCTCGCACTATTTACATGCCTAGTTTACTCACCCTGTGCGAGTGATATGCGAATACATATCAAATATACATTTGCATATCTATGTATTTTACCTACATGGTCAAATTACACCCCTGAGCAATTTATGTACATGCGAATAGGGTGAACAGGGTGAAATCAGTAGTACACGTGCACACCGACACGAACAAACAAATAACCAAACAAACAACCAACAACCATTTCAAACTAACAATCATATTATATAATAGTGCACACAAAACGCTCACAACACACACACACACACACACACACACACACACACACACACACACGCCAATACACGAGTTGATAAGCTTAACTTGACAATGCCG
>JAUTBT010022194.1:0-42500 GCA_032361225.1 Lepetodrilus schrolli
GTTTACAAGTTTACAGAAACGAGACAATAATCGCGAAGTCGGGACTCGGGAGTCGGAGCGCCTCTCGTCGAAAACAGCTGATAAAATGAACATAGCGAGACGTAAGGAATTACATACCTCGACAAAACATCGTATGTGTTCTTTGGGAAAATAGTGTCAGAAATAGACAATAACAACATCAATAAGCAAACAAAAACCAAAAAATAGTTAAGTACTTTCTGTGTTGCCATGTTCTAATCTTAGCGAGATAGATACGATTGTGACGTAAAACGACAAGGAGTTAAAAATGGTCGCTGGGCTTCTAAATATAAAAATGCTTCTCTCCACAGTAATTAAGATTGATATATACAAATCTGTAACAAGACATAATCTTGTGAAAATATTTGTTTGTTAATATTTGAAAATAACAAGTGTGGTGATAAATAACTATGGACGAGTGGTGGTTATTGACCAATCAGAGTCAAGCATTATATTCAGCTCAGTCCTAGCGCGTGGACATCCTGCAGTTCTTACCTCCCTTCATTAGGATTATCTCCCTTTGGCCATGATCGCTTCAGAGGATATCATCTGATGAACAGAAATCGTCCAATTTTGTACTCTTGAAAGTGAAGAACTAGATCTACAGAATTTTCTACAATTATATTTCGGGGAGTAAGGAAATGATAGTGTTGTGTCCACAGGGTGCCTGTATGCTGGGGAAGAAGCCGGTTAGAGGAAGATCCGCTTGAAATATGTCTGTGAGTCCCGACGGAGCAACGCAGAACGACTGATATCCACTCTCACTTTCCCGCCAAATATTGAACTAAATGAGTTAATTAAACATACCAACAGATGCAGGATTTAATTACCTTTAATTTTATATATCATAAGTGGTATTGTAGTAAAAACTATGTTTGCCATCAAATAACATTCTCGGAGTCAGGGTTGAAATCGAAATTTAAGAGAACCAATGTTCATTTTCAAAGTGAAACTGAAGTAACCCATTTGTGTAAGAAATGGATGTTTGAATTTAGCATAAAATTCGACTATGGAAACAACCTCCACAAATTTTATTTTTAAAAGTTTGCCTCTAGCAGCTTTCCAATGTAAGTAGACGGCACACAGAAAATCTATAACATCAATATCCTCCAACATTTGGGATGAATAGATTTAGGCCTACATTTCCTGGATTTGTATATTTCAATATGGAATAGGTCATTGTTGGAGCCAAATCTCGGGCATTTTAGGTCTGAGGTGAATACATGTAGGCCACTGATTTGGACAAGATAGGAGAGTGGTGTGATCTCTTTAGTTAAAGTTAATGGATATATAAGTTTTAATATTCCATTTTTATTATCTTATTTTATTTTATCGCTGAGAGCATGTCCTAGTAATGGAAACAATAAATCTAATTATTATTATTATTATTATTAAGGGCGTTGTAAGCGAGTTTATCTTGTTATACTGAAAAAACTTTGGTATGGGCACATTTCACATGTTTTAAGACATTAATTTGAAGTTTGCAAAACTTCTCCTAATACTGCAGTACAGGCCTAGCGTAAAACATACTACTACACTCCACATAGAATATTAGAGCACATAGAATATGAGTTCCCACATAGAGTGAATGACTGCAAATGAAAAGTCTGCATCATTCACCATAGATCAACTTCATTCACCATGATCAGCATCATTCACCATAAATAAGCATCATTCACTATAGATCAGCATAACTAAAACGCATATAATTATCAGCTTAACTGAGCTGGGGGAAAAGCTAAAGGTGGCTAATGATGGCTGGCCCGCCAATATTTTATGTAACAATACACTTGAATCGCACGGTCTAATTTGTAAGACATCAAACTTTGTAGAATTTCATTCAGTTATGACGAGAGAGACGATGCAAAAGATAAAGTTAGTAACGTGCGTGTCCACTTCTAGCATTTACCCAAGCCAAGCAACATCGACGCATGGACAGAATCCGTCTCTAGATATGGTTATGGGGTAACCTCTGGCATTCATATTGGATTGCCCGCTCATTAATGAAATTATTCATTAATATATTACACGCAGAATCTTTCTTTGTGCAATTTGAAGTAAAATTTCACAAGTTGCCAATTTCTATGTTTAATGGAGTCTTCATTCCAGCTTTCCTTCTACATGGAGAACTTGGATCAAACCAGTCAAACAACTTGAATAATTATCTAGTAGTTTATTTGCATGAGTATTGAGAGAAATACAGCAATGAGTTATTCCGGATGTAAACATCCAGTCAAAGGCCAAATGTGAATGATACTAATGACTAAAACATAGATAATAATATACACATAGAGACTACAGAGTCATAGCTTATAACAAGTAGGTTGCTTGCATCACTGAACAACCTATACAGGAGTCAAGGTTACTATAGATATTGCTATGGTTATCAGGGGCGTAGCTTGGTTTAAATTAATGTGTAGGCTGAATCTTCAATGCTAGGGGGGGGTCTGGGGGTTGTCAGATGTGTCACTCTGTTTAAACTTGGAAAAAGTGTAGGCCACGGCCTACACGGCTTATTGGAAGCTACGCCCCTGGTTATACATGATTCCTACATGATACAACTATCACAGATTCTTCAATCAAGGAAAGATAACTAAGGTTACATATAAATGTGGTGAAATATAAAACATTGTAGTAATGATGTCAAACAAGTTAATGAAGAATTATGCATATGAAATTCATTATATAACAAATTATGTCATGAATATTATGTCCATTGTACATGTAGTTGGTCCCAAATGCACTATGTTTTGTATCTTCCCTGCTGGATACAATCCTAATAACTTCTTGTAAGGCACCTAAAGTTGACAACAGCAGGTAGAAAGTTAACAATGTTACTGCCATTTTCACATCCAAATGTTCAAGCCTATTATGGCTACTAATTATAACAGATCTTTGAATTAAAACTGTTTCTACTGAAGCTTTACAGCTAAAACACAGTCAATTTCCTCAGATTTCCAAACTTCAATTTTGCAGTTTTTGTCTTTCATATTTAATGTCATGTCTATACTAACCATTTTATCATAGCACCATCGAGCCATATAGCTGGGCAGTAAATATTTATTTGCATTTTTCAATGAAATTTGATCATGAGGGTTTTTAAAGATAGTGACCTTCCAAATAAACTTGACATTAGAGTGGGTGTTGAATACAGTCCAGTATACAAGTCTAGATATATAAATATGTAACTTCCAAATCAAAGGTGGTGCAATGGCGGCTATAATCCAAATGCAGAATTGACTCGCGAAATCTCTGTAATTTTATAGCTGCTCTCAGAATCGTCAATATAGACATACTCTATTGGTATATGTGGCAAATGTACGAGTAAATTACGTACACAATGAATGATTCAGAACAATATCCAGTTTACACATTTCATTCGTCAAATGCACCTCTGCATCCAACGCCGTCTAATGTCCAAAATAGTTGTGATTGTGGAGGATATTTTACATGGGAGGAGGGCCATCTGTATATCGCAACATGGGAGACAGGGAGTTCTGGAAATTGTTGACCAGTAAACAGCTGTATTCGTCCTCACAGATCGGCACCAGACAGGCGAATCCCAACAACAGCAGAAATAGCAGTTGAAGAGGCAACGCCATGCGTAGAACTCTGGCAAACAGTGGAAGTCGACGGATCCGTCGTACACGCCGAGGAGAAGCTATCACATCAAGATTGGAATTTAAGCTGGAACAGAGAGATTTAAATATTAATAGCATTAAATATATCAGTGAAATACAAGGATAGTGTGAATGAATGTATGTATATATACAAATACTACAGATGAAATGCATACTTGAGTTGACAATGATCGTGTTGGTTTTTCTGAATGATGACATGGGAAGATTTCAGAGCCTGCTGAAGTAACATGGCTGAGAACAATGATGGTAGTACTTTTTTAAAAAGTGGATATGTTCAAAGTATGATTTAGAGAACTAATAACAACAGGGAGATGACAGTGGATTCAGGATTAATTTGATGGAATCAATTTACTTGAAAGTACAGATAGATTCGATACTGGATAAAGTTTACAACAAAGAACATATATAGCAATGAAAGCTTGAAAGTTATAAGGCAGATGAAAAGAAGAGGTACAGATACACTGATTACTTTGTCATGCTTTATAAGTGTGAGTTCAAGGCAAGGAATGGTAGTAAAAGCAAACTAAAATGGTGTAAAACAGCAATGATTCCATTGCTGGAAAGGACAGATTTATAAGTGTGATGATAAATATATGGCCAAGACTACATGTGTGATGTCCGAGAAGGCAAGGGTTAATGCATGGCCAAGGCTACAAGGGTTAATGATCACAGTAGTGCCTGAAGTCGCGATTTCAGTATAGATTTCAGTATAGATTTCAGTATTTCAGTATAGTTACGGGTACGGGTAATACAGAGAACACGAATATGTTCACAAATCACTGAATATTGGATTATTACTATAAACTTTCTTCTTGTCAGTACCAGCCGATGCTCGCAGGTTTACTGCAACATTCAGTGCTACGGATGTTGCGGGTTTCCTCCTGCCCTAAACTAACAAGTCATGATATAAATGAAAGCATCTTGAAAGCGACTTAATGTATGTATGTATGTGTGTGTATCTATAACACAAATATATATAATACATATGTCATAAATTATTTTTTAATTAAAGCATGTCTGATATTTCTTTAAGGCAAAATTATTTTTTTATAAATGTCATGTAGATGTCAGACTGTAAGTAGTTGTTGTGTTCTTAACATTTCTGCATGTATTTTCCCCTTTATTTTCTCTCTCACTCTCCCTGGCTGTTGTGTTCCAACATGATGCATACCTTTAAATCTATGCTGAAATGAAGACCAAAAACACAGACGTCGACACAAGTCTTTGGATCTACAATAAAGCCTGTCATCATCAAGAATTACATCCAATCATCTTCATGCCTTCTGTTCACTCTATTATTAATTTGAACTTTGAACTCTGAACTCTGAACTTGAATGTCTTCGAGTTTCTTGTCTGACTATTACACCTGTCTGCTGAATGCAGTCTTTTCTTATCCTGGTTTTTCATAATCTAAATTTAATTTGTGAAAAAGATTCTGGTACTAATATGGCCTGAAGTAAAACATTGACCAGGATTTAGCATGAGCAATTTCTTTATTGGCAATATGTTTTCTAATGTTTTGAAACTAATCTGAACCAAATAATTGCCAGCACAGGAATGATGGTGTAAGAGGAGCATATGGAAGGTGTGTTTTCCTTCAACTGTACATAGGACATATAAGAATTACATCTTGTCAAATAGATAACAAATTGAACTATTGTTTTTTAGAGAGAAAAAAAATCAAATCCCACAGGCTTGTCTATCTGAGTCCAATTCCACAGAATGGTCATTGTGCTATGAGTGTCATAACGTACTATGCATGATCATTATGTGGAATGGGGTACTTTTCTTTGACCCATTTCTTCTAATTATCGGTGCATATGGGTGAAATATTCCCGCTGCGACAAAGCACTAATTCAGTCAAATCTTCTAATTAGGTAGGAAAGTAACTTGCAACTACCCTGTTCTTCTATTTAGGTAGTATAGAAAAATAACTTCCAAATATTTGACTTCAAGAAAATGATTATTCAAAAGTTTCAATACAATCTTTCTGTGAAAGAAGACCCAGTAATGTACACTATCCCACAAGTATTTCACCAAATTTTCAAATCCACAACACATAATCAGTGTAACATTGTCTCAACTTCTTTGCATTTTGATATCATCAAGTCAAAAGTTGAACTAGAATGATATGAGTAAACAAGGCAGAATTTTTCTTCAGGTATGGGTGAAAGATTCCTACAGTGTTGTAAAACAAAAATTCCCTCACTCAGAAAACCTTTTTGAGTACAATTTCATGCTCAAGCTCAAATTTATGAACAAAACTTAGTGGAGCATGAAATCATACTAATTTTTTCTCAGGGCCAGATTATTATTGTACAATTTTAGGATTAGATATCTTGACTAACATTTGTCTAGCATGGTGCTCTGTGTCTCTGTTCCAGCCCCGACACCTAGCGCAGAGTTGGCCCAGATGCCGGGTGCTGGCGACATCATCATTCCTAGCACCCAGGTGAAGATCTCGGAGGTGGACACCACCCGCTACATCCACATCCGCCAGGGAGACAGCTCCACCAGGGTGTTCCGGGAGACATCTGTGTGACACCTGTATGTGTGACACCTTGCTCTGTGATGCTTGTGTGGCACCTTGGTATGTGACACTTCTGTGACACCTTGGTATGCAATGCTTCTTTAAGTGACATCCTAAGTGTGACACATTGGTATGACACCTTGGTAAGTGACACATCTGACACATTGGTATGTGGCATCTCCATGCAACACCTTGGTCTATGACACCTGTGTGTGATGCCTTGGTATGTGAAACCTCCATGTGACACCAGTGTGTGACACCTTGGTATGTCACACTTCTGTACCACACCTTGGTTTGTGACACGTCAGTGTGTGACACCTTGGAAAGCAACACCTCGGAATGATGTCCAGTAGGATTCTTCCACAACTCTGTTTTGACCTCAATTTGATGCTTCTGCCCCACGTCTCCACAGTGCAGACCTACAAGCTTAGAGTGATCTCCCTTGGAGGAAGACATACCACCCAGACTTTACAGTGCCATGAAGCAAACCAACTTGCAATCATGATTCGTGAACTGTACTCTACATGCAAATAATGTGACTCATCTATACATAGAATTCTGTTTGGAGACATGAACATTTGTTAAACCATTTATATGAATAACTCTTCAACAGATGGTTAAAGATGAAATCCAATTTCCTGTGACTGTCAGATTACAATGTCATATAACCACAAAACTACAACAATGAGAGCTGGCTTCTCCACCTTATACACCCAACATTGCCCAGATGAAACATAGCTCATCAGCACTTTGTGGGCATCACCTTATTACAAATATCGCCTGTAGTACATGTATTAGCAGATTAGTTGTGTGTATATCCTTTACAATTGTGATTATATTTTTTTGTCCATACATGTTTTCGAGCCTTGCTGCTTTTCGTTGTTGTATATATTAATATATTTCAGTAGTATTCCTGTAACACTTTTCACAAGCATTTGTTATCTTTGCTCAGTTGTGTCAAGGCTAAGTCATGTGCAGTAAATTAGGCAAGTTATATGCTATTCTTCCTGCTTGATTTAGGTATTAATAAAAGTTTTTAAAACATAGATTCTTTTAATTGTAGGTATTATCGTTGTTTTATTAGTAAACATTCAGAAAACCAATTATCTGCTCCTTACTGGATTTATTGTCCTTGTATAAATCCTTTGTAATAGACACTTGTAAGTAACTGAATAGATAGCAGAAATTATCTATCATGTCAAATTAAGTCATTGTATAAATTTTGCCACTTAACCGTATTTTCTTGAAAATATATTTTTCACATTAGTGTTTACCACATGTACGATAATACTCAGTTCAGTTCTACAAAACCTTCATCGTATTAGACGTTTCTAACTCAACTTTTCTTGTGGTGGAAAAATAAATCGACATGGAGTTTTATCTGTTTATCTGTGATGCCATAGCGCTCTCGTAAGTGTCTGATCACCACGTATAACAGATCGCTGAGTGCGTTATGGTCTCATAGTAGATAAGAGAGCTTCGTGAAATGATAACCAAATATATGCACAAAGTTGTCATGCACATATAACTGATACATATATGCCGTGAAGATTATGTACATAATATTAATGTCGTTGTATGTGTATCATGTTTCTCTATATCTGAGCTCAGGTCTTTGTAGTGTTAGCTATACTGTAACCAAGTTGTTGTTTGTTTGTAACTGTACATATTCTGTTATTACTCGTTAACGACCCAAGGCAGGCCCTGTACGTTTTTGTTTTCTGTTTTCTTTACATCATTCTTAGTGTGCCAAGGTACAACTTCCTGTTTACACTCAATTCAGGAAACCGTTTGTGTATTAAAATATTTACCGTACAGTTAAAAGTGGCATGATCATCTTTCCATAGGTCATATTTAAAGGGTCAATCCTTTGCATTTTGAATAAAATATGTAGGGTTATTACATATTTCCATGACAAGTATGTTTTTTCCCCCCAGATTTGTTTTTTACTACTGTCAGTTTTATGTGCAGATTTCCCTCCCAATATCTCATAATCCCTTTTGTTAACATGGCGGACTGAAGATAAAAAATGTGGATCAGTCTAGATTTAGAATAGAGCACTGTATACATAGGCTATACTGTGTCATAAAATTATAGATTTCATTTTCATATGTTTCCTTAGTAATATTTTGTAGAAAAAGGACAAATATTTATTATGTAATATTCTGTGCAAAGGTGATCGTGTCACTTTAATTTATGGGACATGGAAAAGCAAAAATGGAAATTTATGAGATTCACTTCCTGTTTTCAATTTTTGTAGGTGGTATTACCATAGATTTATTGCTCTGAAATTAAATTTAAAACTGAATACATAATACATGAGTAATGTTGGGATTGTGGACCCATGATAAATATTCAATGACACTTGCACCAGTTTTAGCTCAACTGGTAATTATTTGATTACAGTTCAAATTTTATATGGATGAGCCAGTCCTGATCAAATTGGTATTCTTAGTCCTTCTCCGACATTTCGTGGCATTTTTTTCGATTTTGTATGGTTTTTTACTTTTAATATATAAAAAAATGTCCAAAATAGTTTAAAAAATAAAAAATAAAAAACAATGCCACGAAATGTCTTCGACAAGGACTATGGTATTCTATGCAGTGTTGCACATTTGCACTAGGACAAGTTTAGTATATATATATTAACATTGTAATAAATAAATATGATTATTAAGTGGATGTTTTTCCCCATGAAAATTATAGATTTAAGTTTTAAGGTATCAGTTTTATTGACTAAATTTTGCCTTATATCAGAACACTATGAATTCATTTTTCTGATTTCATTTTTATGTATTGTCCATGTATGTGTAGTCTTCTAAGTGTATTACACAGTATGATGAACGATGGTCATGATGTGGTGTGGACAGTGGTGATGACATCATTGTACTTGATTGTTCTACAAGGCAGAGAATGCAATATAAACAATAACCCACTCGTTATGAGGGATTACCTCGTCGCATATGGGTGAAAGATTCCCGCTTTGACATAAAACAATAATTCACTCACTATGAGGGATTACAGATTACCTTTAACTCGTGAAAATAATGTTGTAAGTCACAAATTAAAGCTAAAGCTAATGCCAAAGCTAATGCTAAAGCTCGTGACTTGCAACATTCATTTCACGAGGGAAAGATAATCTGTAATCCCTCATAACGAATAGGTTCTTGTCTATGTCCTTCCTTATACTGGTAAGGAAATACAAAACTTTTCCCATGCTATATTGAAACACGGTCTGCATACTATAAGATTACTTATGAAGTAGGATTTATTTTTTATCAAAGTAGGACTTGACGTTACAATTAATTTTTATGTGAAAGTGATCAATAATTTTTAAAGCATACAAATGCAAATTTTCATAAAATTTGTTTCACAATGGATATGTTTGTTAGAATAATTCACCAACAGGTAAACAATGCTTTTAAAAAGAAAGACCAGGAAAGACCAAGGTAAAATAACAACAGAACAAGTTATTTTTCAGCAAATGGCCAGTAGTAAGAACATCATGCAGTCTTTATATTTTCTTTACAATTGTACTTTGTAGGAATGTTTGATACTGCCACTGAAACCAGTATAATGTTCATCTAATAGATCTGCCCTCTTAATTTTCAGTGAAGAAATGTTTGCAACATGTTTTACCATTGCTCATTGTCATTTAACTATTGTTTACATTTGCTGAGCAAAATATTCTACAACCTAGATCTTCATGGCAGCATATTTGCATGTGCATTTTTCTCAGCCCCCATTCTTACATATTTATTTATCCTGTATTTTCATCCTGCATTCAAAACTGCTGTCAAATCATTTAAGCTCAGTGCACTGCACAAGAATTTCATTAAAGATATATACTGTATGCAACCACTGTCTGTGCAAATACTAAATACTAAAACCATTCATTCAGTGTCTAGCCTCCGCTTGCTCAAATACCATTTCCATTTTCATTTCCTATAAATATTGTACCATTTGTCTACACAATCTACTATAATGTCATGAACTTCACACCTTACTCAATATCTCGGTTGTCAATACTCAATGTTTTCATGCCCAGTAATGTAATGATGGAAAGATACTGACACACAATTCGACCTCGGACAATAAACATTCTACTCTTTCCAAACAGTGGATGCTTGTCATTTGTTCAGTACTTCATAAGAATTCATTTATTTTGTTTGTTGGTTAAAGTGTATTTTTGTTCTTTCGTGGAATCCTGTTCTATGCCATTTATTTTCTTTCTTCTATAGAAATCCTGATACGATGGATAATTTGTTTTCTTCCTAAGTTACAATATTCAAACTAGAAATCCCACAGGAGGTACTATTTGCTGGTAATAGATAAATACATAATCTAGGCTGACTTTAAATATATTGTTTTTATATACATCTACGGTAGTTATGAGCTGTCTCTAATAATCGTTTATTGCCGTATATATCTTATAGAACATTTCCATCTTGAATAAACGTCTAGTTTTGGACACGTAGACGTTACTAAACTTACTGTCACATCATCTTAAGCGCTGCAAGGAATGTTTGGTTTAAATTCCGTACATATTTTGGCAATTGTGACGTTGTTTTTAAGATGGAAACATTGACAGAATTATAGACCTCACCTTCATTTAGATTTTACATCCTTTAGTCTAGTTCTAGCCACTTTCCCTATACTAGGCTAGGGCTGAACTTCACTATGCTATAGCTAGCCCTAGCCTAGGGAAGGCAATGTCTAGCTGGTGAAGGTCCTTACCTCTAGAGATTCTTCGACTTGCTTTTGGGAGCTTTGGTACAATTATTACAGGCATGGCAATTTTCCTTGGAAAATCCAGATTTATTTGTCATTGGGCCAATTTATTTGCCCTGGACGTGGCTTAGGGCCTGCAACCAGGGCTTATTTTCCGCTGAAATCACAATTGTCTGTTGCCATGTCTGTTACTATCTTTGTATAATATAATACTGCAATGAATTTTATCCATGACAAATCTTCAAATGTTTACTGCAACCTAATCGAAAGGGTATGTGTATGCAAGACTCCATGAAGTTTGAAGATATCATAAATAAAAATAATGTCAATAAATTGGGATTTCATTCAGCAATCATGCATAATATAGTGCTCAAATCTGCATGGGGAAAAAGTTCATTTGCTTTCTTCATTGTAATTTGTATTTGTACAAAACTTTGGCACTTAATCCAATGTTTATAGAATGTTATAACATGTGTTTATATGCGATGTCTATAACCAGCACAAGTGTTTACAGTATGTTTGAATTCTTATACATTTTACAGTTCTTAATAGTTAATACAGATATACTAGTAGTTTATTTTACAGTTCTTAATAGTTAATACAGATATACTAGTAGTTTATTTGAGAAAATGCTTGTACTCGGCTACCGCTTATTTCCGAAAGCTTATTTCCATTGTAATACCATATAAGAAAATATTCACTTGCAACCACTGAAAATACAGACCTATTGCTTTTGTGAATATCTGTGTTTTACCCGACACTAGTGAAAAACCTGTCATGTTTCTCATGTAAATTGTGACATACCACTTCAATTGAATGCTGCGAGATTTCTACATGATTTGAAAAGTAAAGCTTTTGTTTATTATATCGCTCGACTTTGTTGTTTGTGTCAAGTTAGTATTTTTCAGCTGTATCACTGCAATTTGCATATGGGGGATGACAGCCTGAAACAACATACGTGTTATTTTGTGTGTCATGGCCGACACAGAAGAACAAACAGATAACTGCACAGCTCAGAGTTTCGAATACGCACAGAATATGTGTTCGTGTGTCAAAGATTAAAGCACATATAGTATAGGATAATGCTATTAAAATGCTTATCCACAACAACCTGAATACTTTACAGTTGTAACAAACATGCAACACAAAATATGCATTATTAGTACTACAGTGCCTCAATCGTTATTCATGTGCGTTCACCTTGTGACATATGCATGCGTATTTTGGGCGTATTCGAAACTCTTGAGCTGGCTTATTGGGTGAAAGACTTTTTCTCGTAAAACTGGGGTCCATCACATGGAATATATTTTGTTGGATGTGCTAGACAGCTGCCCTACCCTTCTATTGGTCAAACACTATGGAAAATATAATCTATAGTACCAAATTTTGTAGTAAATCTGCAAGCACTGGCTGGTACTAACAGACTAAAATCGATATCTTTGAATCGCAGACAGCATCATGTGACTATGCTATAGACACCAACCCATAGGTCCTTAGCTTACTGGACACAAGTGTCATCATTACCTGCTTTCTAGTTGATTTCCATGTTGACTAACAAGTTAAAAGCAACAAGCCGATGTTAAAAGACAACAAAAAGAGGAAAATACCATCAACAAAATGAATGAAACAATGGTGTATATATAATATTTATTTGCCTTTGTACATTAACGTTGGTCAACAGACAACTATGGACAACAAATAACTGTATGTGTGTATGCATACATTACAGGTCTTGTATGACCTTAAGAAGACGGATAATTTAGGTCTAGCACCACTATTGACTGATCTGTATACAAACAGAATATATACATATATGTACTGTACGCTGCATTTTTCCGTACATGGAAGATATTCAACAAGTCTATGTACAACACTAAAACAGAATGGGAAGACCTTGAAAATAGCTGATCAGCAAACATACACTATGTTAATACCTTCATGTATTCCTATACTAAATATTATTTTTATTAGTATAGTTTTATTTATGACACAGTATAAATTGCATTAAGCATTTGTTGATCACAGTTTTGAATACAAGTATTAAATACCCCATTTATACAAGAAGTAATTAATCCAATATACACTAGTACATTGTATAGCACTTGAGCAAAATGCTTAGAACCACACTGCTCCAGTCCACCCAGCTGTAAAATGGGTACCCAGTAGGAAGCGATGGAATTGTGAATGTTAACCTAGTGCCTGAAATGGCTGCTTGGGTTAGATGCTCCCCAGTGAGTTGAGATGGTGAAACGGAAGCAGTGATAGACTTGGGTAAATCATAACATAGTTTTAGTTTAGTGCTTAGAGTATGCATTACCATGGAGTCATCTGCTTAATAAATGGACTATTTAGTATTATTCATTTACATATGAATTTCTTTACTAAATACAGACTTGTTGATCAAGAACTAGACTCCAGCTGTTGGATGAGGACTTTGGCTCTCTCCACGAGGTGCTCACAGGAAGACTTCTGTCT
The DNA here is from genome assembly GCA_032361225.1 of Lepetodrilus schrolli. Lineage (NCBI taxonomy): Eukaryota > Metazoa > Mollusca > Gastropoda > Lepetellida > Lepetodrilidae > Lepetodrilus > Lepetodrilus schrolli. The sequence goes on from JAUTBT010022194.1 coordinate 13,396, forward strand.
ATCTACAGCAGCTTTCAGTCCCTCCATCTCACAAGTCAGCTGCAATAGAATGTGTTAAATATTAGCATCATCGATTGCATATTTATATAACTTCACATTTTGTTAAATATCCTAATACGGCTACCGTATATCGTGGGGTATCTTCGATGTGGAATTTCAAACAATCCTGACACTTCCGATTCAGATTGAGCAGCCGATTCAGACGATTCAGATTGTTGTCATATTTATAAAGAATATTAACAATATTTATCGAGTGCTCCTGTTTTCGATCGGTAAATATTACAGCAATAAGTTGGTATCTTCTTGTGGTATAAGCCCAGTACCTTATTATCCATTATTGTACGAAGTGAGCCCCCTGGGCTTATACCCCACGATATACTAACCAAAAAATCCAATGTTAATATCCTGTATAATTCTTTGTAAGACTTCTTAGAAATCAAGGATTGGATCTAAAAATTGGGATACAACAATATGGCATGTCTTAACCTCATAGCTACTGGAGGTAATGACAGAAACACTATAAATAGCAGGGATTTTGAGTAATGAAACATGGTACCATTAAACATTCTATTCAACTGATATTGTATATGACGAAAGAACTGATAAAAATCAACACACTAGTAAACAGTTTGTTAAAGATATTTTCTTTAAATGATGAGGTCGTTAAAAATTCATGTCACTAATATAATGATAACTATTATTATCCACATTTATCTAGCACAAATATCCAGAATAACTGCTCCATTGTGCTCGCAGTCAATAAACGTTAATGAGCACCACTTGTAATGTAACCATCCAGCGTCCACCAACAGTCGTGAGTTGGTAGTGCGACTTACATCAGTTAATTCCTGTGTGGCGCTGATCACATCCTCGTCTTCAGCGATATTCTCGCTGGAGCCTTGATCCTTCAGCCAACAGCTCAGCTGCTTGTATTGCTTCGTGATTCGCCTGAAATTACACATGGTCCATTCACAACATCATTCTGTCTGATGAGTGCCTTAGTTCAGCTAGCTAAACGTCATGGTAATGACCCCTTTTACTATCGGACATTCGATCAGTTAACTATACTACATTTAGCTAGCAGTGCCTCTGTGTGGGGTATTAACACATTACAAATGGATTATATTATTACTATTATTTGTTTAATAATAATTATTAAAAAATATAAATTTTATTATTTAATATAGTTTTTTTTTCTCCCTTTTATATTATTATTATTATTGTAATTAATTTATATATTATTATATATTATTATTATTATATATTATTATTATTATATATTATTATTATTATTATTGCAATTGCTAAATAAATTCTAAAATACCTCAGCTTCTTCTTCATGTCATCAAATGACTTCAGCTGATCCCGAATCTTGACCATCTCGTTAGCAGGCGACATGACAACCTCTGATCTTCTGACCCCCGTCACACTGGAGAGGTCTAAGTACATGTCGGACATCTGGTCTCGGAGCCTGTTCCCGTCGACCGAGCGTGGCGTGTCACCGGAGGAGTCCAGGTAATACTTGTTCTGAGACGAGTCAAAGGAGACTCGCTCCACCGTCCTAGAGGAGAGTTCAGATCCGTCCGATTTCCTAAGGAAGTCTTCGGGTCGTAGCAGACACGGTTTGGCTGGTACCTGGTTCTCTAGGTTACCACTGATGATGTTGTCATGGTTTCCTTTCCACTTGACGCTGGTGTGTTTCTGGTGTCTCCCTCTGTCTGCTATTGGTGAGGAATAATGCAGAGGATTGCCTGAAATATATGGAATACCAATAATAATAAAAAAGTGCTAAACTGATGAGCAAAAGAAACTAAGCATTGGTAAAATCTCATATTCTGTAGATTTTTGGGTGTTGCACATTATTTGACATTTGACCTATGTCACGGTTGTGACATTTGACCTACCTGAAGGTTGCGACCGCTGAGTGCTGCAAGACGGTGAGCTAAAGTTGGCAGGAGGTGTGAATTCATTGTCAGATGTGTTTGAGAGATGTAGATCAGTCAGTGCAGGTTGTGTAGTAGGAGCCGAAGGTTGCTGTGTGGAGACTGTCAGGATGGGATCTGAACTGGAAGGATGCGGTACATGCTGCTGTTCCTGTCGGGAGCTCAGTTTGTCGTGACTCTCAAAATGGTGACCTGGGATGATTTCTTGGCTGGGTTGTTCAACATGCATCTGAGCCGGATCACAGAGAGAGCTGGCATCAGATCTGTGTATAAAAACAATGACCAATGATTATGTTTATTGTTATCAAATCTCATACAAATTTGCATTTACTTAGAACTCACTGATTTATTGATAAATACTTTTTTTATTTGTTGGAGAATGGCTAAATTAAGCTACTTGTGACAACAGATTGATTGTTTTGGTGCTTCATATATGACGACAAGAGAAGTAAACTGGCAATGTCACGTAAACACCTGAAACAGAACCACTGTCATGTCATGTCATGTCATGACTTACGTGTCGTATATAGAAGCATACAAGCCAGCTCGCTTTAGCGACTCAATAAGGAATGCCGGCTTTCTTGGTTTAGATCTCTCTCGTCTAGCTTGTAGGAATGGTCTGGAAAACAAATAGTCAATGATAAAAGAGAAAGGGCCAATCCTACGAGTCTATAGTGTAGTTATGGTCTTTGAAGTTTGTAGGCTTTGAAGATTGGTAAGTTCGACCCAATCAACCATTATCTGTCACCTTTATCTGAATTTTTCTGGTACATAATTGTCAAGTTGTAATCATTTCCATCTAATGTGATGAATTGTGTTGAGATTTAGAACCACTTTCAAGATGATTTCATTCATAGCATTACTTGCCAGTACAATAGGAAGAAACTTGCAAGCCCCTGCAGCCCCCTGTCCATCTGAACATCCATGACAAATATTTGTTTCCACTTAGGAAAATTCTCTATCGGTATTGTCTCATTCATATCGTAATTGATACATTTGTGTGTGCAGTGTGCAGTGTGTTGGGTGCATATATGCATGCGTGAGTGTGTATGTGTGTGGTCTTGCTGCCAGTAATACATTAGGGCTCTAGACTAATATATGCCAGACGTACAGGGGCAACTTTCCCTTTCTAGCCATGCATATACATACATATATTAATATACCACAGAAATCCAATGTAGTGCTGTTTGATTGCACTTTGCAAGTCTGAGTAAATATATACATCAACACTCTCACCCATCTCCTTGTCCATGGAGTGGTCTCCCAGGAGAACAGCCCAGCTGCAGCTGTGGTAGTGACGCTCCTGGGACAGGTCTGGCCAGTGCTGGACCCTCAGGGTGCTGGCTGTGGGGTAGGGATGTGTATGTAGGTGCAGGGCCCATCGAGTGAGGCGGTATCACAGATTGATGTGGGAGTGTGGGGTGGGGCAGTGAGGGGTGGGAGACTGAGGGGCAGGGCAGTGAAGGCCCAGGCACTGAGAGGTGGGGGATCACAGTTGAGGGTTGAGGTAGATGAGGATGACTGGGGAAGAGCTGGCCCCTGGGGAGGGGCTGGGTTGGTCTAGACAAGGCCTGGGGGTTAGGCTGAGCAGAATGTGTAGAAACAGGACCTCCTCTCTCCTCCCGTCTACGGGCTGACCAGTACTTCCAGTGTAAAGCACATTTCTGAACTTTCTGGAATGTGTTGAAGGCACTCTGAAATGTATAACAGAACAGAAGATGTTCACATTTATAATTCAGATGACCAAACATAAACTACCTTCAAATATTGTCAATTTAACTCATTAACTTTGAATCCTATTCAACTTGAGATTTTCTTCATATTTTAAGCAAATCACATTTATGCAAATATACTTCCAGGATTTGTTCAACTACAATAATTGATTGGATTTGCTGGACTACAGTAATATTCAATGTCATAATGGCTGAATGTCTTCACCTCTGCTTGTTGTTGAGCAGCAAACTTGGCTCTCATCTCTGCAAGGTGATTGGCTACTGACAGCCACTGGGTGGCGCCACTACGTAGCAGCCGGACACGGCGACTCTCCAGAGCCTGGGACACGCGCTGCTTCTTCCTTCTCCTCTCCTGACCGTACATGTACCACGCTATGAGAGACTGGAGGAGAGATAGCACAACATGTGTAGATGGATGTGGCTAGTGCTTGTACAAAGTACAGCTAGAACAGATAGATGTTAATATGGTAATACAGATATAAACATGACTAGTACAAATTAAACAAGACTAGTAGACAAAAAACAGGCTAGTACTGGCACAAACATGACTAGTGTTATTAGAGATACAAACATAGTTAGTGCTCACCTTCCTACAGAGCACCAGACTCCAGTGACACAGAAACTGTGACATATGTGTAGATGGATGTGGCTAGTAGTACTCACACAAAATGTGGATAGTATGAACACAAACACATCTAGTACAGACACAAACATGACTAGTGCTAGTACAGACACAAACATGACTAGTGCTAGTACAGACACAAACATGACTGGTGTACAGACACAAACATGACTGGTGCTAGTACAGACACAAACATGACTAGTGCTAGTACAGACACAAACATGACTAGTGCTAGTACAGACACAAACATCACTGGTGCTAGTACAGACACAAACATGACTGGTGTAGACACAAACATGACTGGTGCTAGTACAGACACAAACACGACTAGTGCTAGTACAGACACAAACATGACTAGTGCTAGTACAGACACAAACTCGGCTACTACATATTTTCCTATAGAGCACCATATTCCGGTGCCACAGAAAATGTGACAAAGGTGTAGATGGATGTGGCTAGTACGGATACAAAACACGGCTAGTACTGACACAAACATGACTAGTGACAGTACAGACACAGGCACGGCTAGTACAGGCACGGCTAGTACAGACACAGGCACGGCTAGTACAGACACAGGCGTAGCTAGTACAGACACAGACACGGCTAGTACAGACACGGCTAGTACAGACACGGCTAGTACAGACACAGACACGGCTAGTACAGACACAGACACGGCTAGTACAGACACAGGCGTAGCTAGTACAGACACGGCTAGTACAGATACAGACACGGCTACTACAGACACAGGCACGGCTAGTACAGACACGGCTAGTACAGACACAGACACGGCTACTACCCACCTTCCTACACAGTACCAGACTCCAGTGCCACAGAGCCAGACTGGTCTTGTGCTGTACTTCCTGTTCCTCCACCATCCTCTCCTTCCACACCAGCACAGACTTGGCCAGCAGACGAACCTTTAGGAACCACCAGCTCTGCCGCTTCAACAGCTGAAGTTATACCATAGGATTAATAATCATTTTAATTTGGATAATAGCTCTTGGTTGATTTTTTAATGAGAGCTTGTTGAAATAATTTTTTACATAGTATCAAAGGATCATAATTTGATTGATTTAATACTCTGTGTTTCTGCAGGAATATCCAAAAGATCATAAATACAATGTAGATATTCCATAGATAAATATGTAGTTGTTTTTCTTTCTGTAATGCTAATTTGCTGTGGAATACCGGTTGTTCATAACCACAAAAATGAAATCCCAAGTGGAAAACTCCGATACGACATGAACAGTAATGTGAGCTTTCTGTCGCAGAGGGAACAAAAATATGTGTTGAACTATAAACAAATACAGTGAACCCTCGGTATACCGCTACTTTATGGGTCCACGAAGTACCCCCAGCGTTATTGCATATATCATATAGCGTTATATGGAGAGATCATGAAGCAGTATCACTACCCGGCCATAAACAGGGCCAAGTGTCACAGTTGTTCAAAGCGCATGCTTAAATATCAATCAGTCTACATACTTCAATCACAGCGTCATTTCTTACATCTCAATATTACCGGTACATTTCAAGGGAATTGTATTTAACATAAATTAGGCATCATTCTCTATATAAATTTTTCCACAAATTTTCAATACAGGGGTACCATGATATGCCAAACTCACGATATGATATGATACGATACGCATCGCGATAATACTGGTCTTATATAAACTTTGGAAATGCTTTTGAATTATAACATTAAAGAGCTGTGAGCCTGTGCATGTTATTTGTTTTTATTTTCAGTACAAATAAGAAAGAAATAAATTGAAAATCTGAAAACCTAACAAAGAAATAACATTCTTGGTGAAAAACCATACGGACTATCGAACCATGTGGGTTATTGGGGATACACTGTATATAGATTTAATTAATTTAAATAAAAGATTAAATGCATCGATGTGAACATGTTTTTTTTAAATCAATCTATAACAGAATAATGAATTGACTCATGAAGAATGAATCGCGTATCATGATGTTAGAAGAGAAGCGGTGATTCGTCAGTGCATCAGTGAATCCTGACAGCCCTATTTTCAATACTAACATTTTTCCTGGTCTGTAGCTTAGTGTGGGACTTCCAGGTGTGAAGGGCGGCTCTCAATACAAGGTTGGCATCGTGGTTGGCTGCCTGTTCCCACTTCAGTCTGGACACCACTTCAGCATCACGTGCCTCGCTCCACTTGACGAAGAACACCCGCAGTCTGCCTGGAAGGTCAGATAGAGTTTGTACAGTTGTCGTATAAAAAATTTGGAATAATTCATAAAATGTTATTCTTGCAATAATAACAATAATGATAATTGAGTTAATAATAATAATAATAATAATAATAATAATTTTTTATTTTATTTATATAGCACATCATTCACATCATTCACTATTATAGTAATTCTTAAACTTCAGGGCCTCTTCCACAGATTGTAGCACTATGAGAGTCAGCACTCCATGTTAATGTATCAGAGTTACGACTCTCGTAGTGATACGATTGTTCTGTGGAACGGGATCTCGACTCACTTTTATCCAGTTCTGTTCGAGCTTGTTGTTCCAGGTGCCGCGCTTCAGACTTCTTGTAAGCATGGATCACTGCAAACCTGTGCCAGTTTGTCAACAACTGGAAAACAAGATTGCAAAATACAGACGATGTTCTCTCTGTTTAATAAACCCGGACTTCTTACTCAAGCTCAAATTTTAAATGGGGATTTGTGAACAAAACCGTGAGCATGAGTTTGCACTACAAAAAAAAGGTTTCATAATCTCGGGGTCGGACGTCAACGATGACGATATATTACCTTCTCTAGAAGTGATCTGTTGTGGTGGATACTGGCCACATTTTCATGGTGTTTCTCTTGAAGCTGTTGCTGTACATTCCCTCGCCACACACTCAGCGCCCATCTGTAACACATTAGCTTTGGTGTCCTCACTACACTCATGTAGATACAGCTATTAATAACCAGGTGTTATGATCGTTCTGTAGGACTGGGTAAGAATTTGAGGCTTTAATCACAATGCAGAGCTTTGAGCTTGCACTAAGCGGGAGGTACAATAAAATACAATTCTAGGGAAGCTAGAGGGCTTATTGATGAATTAACTACCTATGCATCTTATTATGGGTCGGACGTATACTTGAGGACTTGAGTTCAAGGTCGGGTATAGGTGGACTTGAGTCCAATTTTTAGGACTCGAGTACCCAACAAGTTGCCATCTTTAGAACAGCAGTCGCTCACTGTCCTGAAAATCGAGCCTACCCTTCCACAACTGGACATTTGAACGTGTCTCACTCACTACAAGCTCATTGTAACATTTGTCGAAAAATGTGTTACAAGTTTAAAATGTCATATTTTTATGAGTTCTCTCGTGTGTACTTCATAAAGTTAATTTAATAAATTATATTTCATTGTATTCTGGTAACATTTTGTTTAACGTGTAGTTTAACGTTCCGTGGGTTATAGTAAACTTATTATTGCCCTTCATCCCACATTATATGTTATGGAAGTCATAAAACCTATTTATTCAACTCGACTTCCATCTTTTGATCAGCTAACATCGTTTGGCTAAGAAAGTAAGATTCTTAGTGGTGTATCCTCGGCGGTGTGACGTCACTGATTAGTTACTAGTCTTAGCGGCATAGTGAGGTTGATTCCTGGAAAACAGATCTGGGTCAAAATCCCAGTCGGCAGCGCGCATCAGATGTCTAAATGTTGCATTCTCGTGTACGCATGAATTCTAGTTTTACTACGACAACCATGTTTACCTTGCAAAGTTAAAAAATAACCACACTATCTTACAATAGTAATTTATTCTCTTCTTTTTCTACGATTTAATATCCATAAGTATTAGTATGTATTTAATATCCATAAGTATTAGTATGTAACGTTTGGTACTCGAGTCCGAGTCAAATCTTCACATCCGGGTATTCAAGTCTAATATTTTGGACTCGTCCGACCCCTACTCCTTATTGCTATCATAATTATATAATTAAATTTTATACATTTTTGAATTGGGGTTTAGAGATGCTCTCAAAATTCTATAACTTATATCATGACTTGTCAGTTTAGGGCAAGAGGAAACATGCAACATCGGTAGTGCTGAATGTTGCAGTAAACCTGCGAGCACCGGCTGGTAGTGACGGACCAAGGATGAGAAAGAACTGTATTGCAACTACAGACATTGCATCCTATCATGATCACGTCGGAAAAGTAACTCTCATGAACATTGGTGCGGGGACACTGGGATGGGATTTGAACGCATGGCCTTTGGCTTTGAAGTCCAACATTCTAATATTGCGCTACCACCTGCCCCGATTAATTAATTACTCCATGATGCTATCATAATAGAAAACTGCTATTAAACTCAGTAACATACCTGGAGTGTTCCCGGCACTTGTTTGTATATTGATCATCGGCTGCACGTTGCACCTCTCTACACTGACCAACGTAAGATCTCCAGTGGGATAGGGCCAGACTTAACAACTTCAGTTTTAGGTGTTTAAATGCCTTCTGTTTGAGTTGAAGCTTGTCCTTCCTCTGTTCACCATACTGATAACAAAAACAGGAGCATAAAATTATATAAATTTAAAGCAAAATTAAACAATAACAAAATTAATATTGCCAATAGTGACTCATTTGGGTTGATTTAAGCAATAGTTATTTATCTTCAATGTACAAACAAGACAATTGACAAGACATAAATAAACATATACATCATGAGAGGTGATTGACAAATAGGATAATGGCATCCTATGTTAATGTCTCTTCCCATTTGGGGTTTATCATATTAATGGTGGGAGGAAAACCTGAAACAACTGCTAAGACCCAATAGCTACAGTTAATAAAGATGTGCTAATAATGATGGTAAATGCATGGTATCCATGTTCAGGTATACAACAAGGGAAACAGACTTAGAAGCAAGACTCACTGTTTTCCACTGTCCAAAGGACTTTCTCATCATACAGAGGTAGTGATGTTTGATGGCCTTGACCTCCATCAATTCACTGAAAGGTCAAGGTCATAAAATATTAACCCCAGTTAACTCTCATTCACTGGTAATGCAAAGTGCCCCTATTGTTATGATATACATCTTCAATTACAAATATTGAGCACTATACTGACATTTTTCAAAACTAGTAATATTTGTTTCATAACATAATATTACCTCTGTTTCAAGTCATCAACATGTTTCTTCCATCTACGAAGATGTCTTAGACAGAGAGAGATACAGTAATGTTCACCTGCCTTCTCCTAATAAATAGAGAACAACAAATGGAAATCTGTTAACACATCGTCTATAGAAAACAGCATTGTTTTCTTGTTATCGCAAATATAAATGTATCATTCTTACATAAAAAAAAGTGACAATACTCATTAAATATTACTGTTTCACATGTTAAATTGTGTAATGTACATTTTTTTATACACTTCCAAGCTTCAAATGATAAATTATGTGATTTAAATATAACACTCGTACATATGATACTCACAGTTTTCTCGGCTTCTTCAAACTTTTCAGCTGTCCGCAGTTTCCAAATATTGAAGAATCTACATACAGTATTGTCTTCATCATGTAGAATGGCCTAAAATATTTAAATGAATTAGTGTGACACTAATCTAAATAGTGACCATTACCAGTCAGTGAACAATAAATCATTCAAATAAATGTTGAAATTTTTGTAAAATAAATAAATGTTTGGCACAGCAAATGTTCGATTGATTTCAAGATATTTTATTGACATACATGTAAAATTAATATGATGAGACAAAAGTGAAACACTTACAATTTTAAATATTGGAAATATACAAGAGCATGTTCATGCTAAGAATACTTACCATTCTCTCCAACATGCGATTTTCTCTGCTTTGTTGTAAAACTTTCTGCCAGTGGCTGAACACTTGTATGTACACACTCTCTCTGAAAGTATTTCAGTGATGTGACAACATGCTTGTGATGGGAGGAGAACCCATAACAAGTAGGTGCTACAGTAAGACCCACAATCAATGACTGGTACAGAGAAGCCAGGGATGAAAGTGGCACACTAAATGTACAGACAACCACGAACACTGCTCCACCCAGTCTCACAGTCAGTCAGTCATCTGTTGTTTTACATTGCAGCGGGAATCTTTCACTCATATGTGGCAAGCAACCAGTCTAAGAGATTTGAAAATTAAAGCTCAAATCATCGAAACAAATAGTGCAAAATGAAATAGTTAACTGATTGAGTATAACAAGTAGTGATTAAAATATTTGCAAAATTTTGGAGGACATATAAGTTTTGGTGTAGATCGCGCAAATAATATATCTACGAGGAAATGAAATCTGAGGATATTGTTACCTCCTGAATTCTGTGGCCTTTTCTTTGTTCTCCCGGATGTTCTTCTCCATCTGTACAAACACTCTCATCCTGAACACACACCGCGGCATGACACGCAGGTAGTAGTGTGCATCTGCCTTGTGGTACGCACTCTGCAGCAACAATAATAACAATAATAACAATAATAATTATGAAAATCATGAAAATAATAGTAGTAATATAATAAAAACGATTAAAATGATAACAATAACAATAAATATGATGATAATCAAAAGTAATAATAATAGTAATATAATAATAATGAAGATGATGAAAATCATGATAATACTACTACTACTACTACTACTACTAATAATAATAATGATGATGATGATGATGATGATGATGATGAAAATTATGATGATGGTAATAATAGTAGTAGTAATATAATAATAGTAGTAATATAATAATAATAATGATGATGAAAATAATAATAATAATAATAATAATAATAGTACTTACTTGTCTGTGATGTCTCCAGTGAGAGTAATCCTGCAGGGCATCGCAACACTTCTTCATCATCCCTAGACTAGGAATAAACATGGAGGAATCAGTATATAGCAGAACATTCCAGTAGTTGTACAGAATAGTCATACAAACTAAGTATGTAATCATCCATATAATTAACTTCCAATAAGTCACTGAAATTGCTAGGGCAGCATTCAATGCACACAATCTACTGATCCATCACAACACAAGAACAACATTTGATGCAGATTTCTAATATCCAATAAATCATTAGCCATAAATCAAATATTTTCATACTTGTAATGTTTTCTGGCCTTCCTTGTCAAATGCATCATTTTTAGTTCTTCATTTGTCTCACATCGACTCAGCCAGCGGTTCCATACTAGCTGGGTCAGCTGAATTTGGGAGTGTGAATATTTAATGTAAATTTTATGTATACTTCAATTCATTGAAGAGTTCATTGAAGATTCATATATGATTCGTATTTGAAGACTGCCTGGTGATGATATAGTCAAAGATTGATTGATTGATTGATTTAATGCTTTACATCACTGCGGGAATAATTCACACATATGTGATGACAAGAGTAAAATATTAAGCAGTGATAATTAGACAAGAACAATATTTTGCCTATCTATTATTGTTCACCTGACGACATCTGAATTGAAATGCAATCTTCTTCCTCATGGATTGAATGCTTTGTTTTACAACATACAGCTGGAAAACACTGACACCAAGGGACTGAAATACAAATCATGTAAAGTACTAGTAAGAAACAGACAAATAAACTCCAACAAATGACATGTCAAAAACTTATTTAATATATGTAAAAGAATAATTACTTGAGCCATATCAATGTTTAAAGGCTTACAATCACAATTTGTTGACATATTTTATGGTCAAACATATTTTAACCGAGTGAGTGATTATGGAGTTTAACGTTGCTGCGGGAATCTTTCACCCATATGCGACGATCATATTTTAACTGAAAGTATATATAATTGACTTGTCTACACAAATATATTGGGCAATAAGCTACATTTTCAATCTTTTCATTTTTATTTTTTTCTCTATATTTTTAAAAGGTGGACATAAAAAAATACTAATATGCATTTAAAACTGTTACACAGCACCATATATCATCCATATTTATTGAAAATGTACTTTGTACTTTCTCTCATTTCCCCAACGTACATTTAAGCAGGTAGTCTGGATATTTGCGATATATAAATAAAATATGTTCCCAAGCTAAATACATGATACTATGATAGATAAACAGTGAAATATGACGTTATTAGATTGCATATTATTCGGGCAGACTCTAATTCCGTGCAAAATGGCCTTGCGCGTAATATGTCTGCGTGTAATATAAGTGTCTTACAGTAACCCTAATTGCGTCTTATGTTAATAGAAGACGAGTCCATTAGGTAAAAGGCATGGGGTTCGCGGTGCAACTGTAACCTATGTTGTTTTAGTATGTGTAACAAATGGCATGTGTACCGCGGTGTCTTCCCACAAGGCCGATCTGTCTGTATTGTTTGATGTTTCCATAGGTGTGAAGTAGTTAACTGGTGGGTTGTTTTAGTGATTACTTCTGTGATCCAATTTTAGTGATAATCCAGCGATATTTTACGTGAGATGACTTCAGAAAACGTAAGACAATAGTGTTATTTAAGAAAAAAATAAGTTCATATTATCATTGTGAATGACAGTGAAGAGTTATACATGTACTATCTCAAGGATATTTAGGGGCAGAAAACAATTATTTTCGTCAATTAATTTATGTGTCCGAACTATTAGAGGGTACGACCTAATATAGAAAATATGGTATGCATAATAATAATAATAATAACAACAGTTGCTGACTGACCAGTAAGTGACGTCTATAATGTTGATCAGCCTTCAATTCCTGATCCCTGGCTCGTCTGACACACATCACATCTAAATACAGCTAAGGAAATAAAATGGTATTCATGGAATATCATCATCTCAACAACAAAATAATTTAGTAATACACATATCATTGTAAATTGTCAAATTCTAGGTTGCAATGAGAATTATCATGCCTTTGTATATAAATAATTGGCAAATTCCATTCTCCAAGATGTGCACATGATTACGGATATTTGATATTACTGATACTATTACTATTATTATAATAATATAGGTTCATGCTCAAAGCACTACATTATTATTACCCCGGTCATTGGATCAGTGTGCACTCATACCTTCTCAACTCACTGGGGAGTATATACACACACACATATACACACTTACTACCCACAATATAGTTCTACCACATTACAAAGGATACACAATTTCCAGTGCTGCAGGCATCTTCTCAGTTTGAACCTGTGTGCCAGGTCCTGCATGTGATCTTTCTGTCGCGCCTCTGACTGACTTAGTGCTAGCTGTCTCAACCACTGGTTCAGACATCGAGACTTCAGTGCAGTGTGATGCACCACTTCAGCATACCCTGAAACAATAATAATAATAATAATAATGTCCGTATTTATATTGCGCCTAGAGGGTTGTCATTAACCTTCCCATGTCATCCTACTGGATAACCATTCAATGCTGGGTGAACAGAGGCAATAGTCAAACACAGCAATGCTACAGGGGTGTTATAGGGAAACCACATAGAAAGACACTTTGAAATAAAGCGATTTTGATGGTTTTCCTTACTCCAATACATAGGCCTCCTGCATTGTGCTACGAAAGGAAAAATGAAAGAATTAGAAGTCAGTAATAAGTCGGTACCAGACAGCGATGGTGGAGCATTTCTCCATACTAACGTCTGTGCCTGGTTTTCTCCTGTCTGATCCTGACATACATGATCCACTTGTGGAGACAGCGAGACACGAGGACCCGGTACTGGTGGTTATCTGCATGGACCATCTTGTTCCTCTGGGAGAGACGGCTCTGATAGGCTTCATACCACACCAGCCAGTGCTGAAACACCAGCAATTACGCTGTCAATGTAAATACCTGATGACGAATATTTTTCTTTTTTGAAATGGGGTTTAGAGCCACTTTCAAGATTCTCTCACTAATATCACGGCTTGTCAGTTTAGGACAGGAGGAAACCTGCAACAACCGTAGCGCTGAATGTTTCAGTAAACCTGAGTCCCATCTGAATAATAAAATGGTATTATATGAGGTCTCATTTAGAGAATATATTTGACCTCAGTTGCCCATTTATTAGCTTTGTTGTATTTTTATAAAATCCAGCAGCAACGTAAAGCAATAATTCACTCACTGATTAGTTCTGCTGCATCATAATTTCCCTAATATTAATTTGCTTGATTTTATTTTTATTTTTTTATAGGCGCCCTCTAAAACTATGCTTCTCTCAAAAACATTGCCAGTCTTTCTCCAACCAAGCAGATATAAACATTTGCATTCCTGGTTTATCTCTACTTGCACACACCAGAAAGTAAAACACCAATGGAAATAACTCTGCATGTGCCTATAGGGAACATTCCATTAAACTCCGAGCTGTCTGTCATGTCAGTACTTAAACTGTGTTCCAAATGAATGGAACGGCTTGCACACTTCTCATGCAAACAAGATGGCAACAAAGAGTGTCCTTAGATATGTGATTTCACTGTTCTATCCCTGTTCTGTTTGCACCACCTTGCTAGTGGGAGCAGATCGCACAGGTTACGAACAGTGTGCCGTTTCGTTCCTTTGACAAAATGGTGTGTCCGGAGGACTCCAGACACTGTAATATGGTGAAAGGAATGTCCCCTCTAGGTGTCTGTCCTGGCTGTACTCAAACCGAGTATAAAATGAAAAACACTTTTCACACTTCTTGTGCAAACAAGATGGTAGCAAATGTGTAACAATAAACATCAATGTTCTATCCCTGTTCTGGAACAGCCTGCGCAGGTTACAGTTTGTGGTTGTGTTCCTTTGATAAAATGTGGTGTCTGGAGTATTCCGGACACTGTTCTATAGATAACATCTCACAGGCACCACCAGACTATATACCTGAGCCTGTATCCTGTACGCCCAGAACTGCATAGCTACAGTGTCCATCTTTCGTCTGTCGTACACTAGAGATATCTGTAGCTGCCACTGCTTCCATGCCAGTCTGAAACGTATATGTGTATACAGCAATTCTCCAAGTAACCCTGGTTCCTGAGATTACGAAAGTTTATTTAGTAAAATTTCATGCTCAACTCATAGTTTTGTTCAGAACTCCCCACATAAAATTTGAGCTTGAGCATGAAATCGTACTTGAAAAGTTTTCTTAATCTCTGGGCAAGATTCAATATGCAATATGCAAGATGCAATAGGCATGAAGAGAATGAAGAGAATTCAATCCCTCTCATATTCCAAACAATCATTTTCAATATTCATCCTTTTCTAGGTTTTTTAATCAAACAGTTACAGGTAACTTGAAAATGTTTTTCCTGTTTGAATTTATAGAAGCAAATTAATAACAGTACGCTTCATAACATTGAATCCAATACGTTGACTGCATAATGTGAAATAAACAGCACTGGTTACCTGATTAGATTGCTTTTTCTGATATCATTAGCTTTCTTCATTGGCTGTTTCTTCTCTCTCCTCTGTTGAACATACGTAAGCCAATGGGAAATAACCTTTCTCTCTGTATGTAGAACATCTGGAATTTGTAAAATCGTTGTCACATGAAGTCAATGATTGCCATTGCTACACTAAACAAAAACAGACAACACGATAAAGAGAGATAATTGTTCTATATTTGCATTAACATTGAATAGTAGGAAATGTACGTACAATGCTTTTGAGCTGTAAAAAATTTGCCCTTCTTAATTCTCTGGATGTGAACATATTTCTTCCAGTCTTGGAATACTTGGCTCCATAGGATGTACCTATGAATATAAACATGTTACCATCAAAGGCTTCGCTAGCTACTAGTTACCATCAAAGGCTAAGCTAGCTACTAGTTACCATCAAAAGCTTAGCTAGCTACTAGTTACCATCAAAGGCTAGCTAGCTACTAGTTAAAAAGGCTGTAGTATTATGATAATATAAGATATATTTTGTTTAAAGCATAGCTATGATCCTGACCATATGGTAAGTTAGATGTACGACACCAGTTCGTACTACAGTTCTCTGTAGGTTCTCATGTGAATTCACTTTTTCAAGTAAAAATGTATTGATAAATTGTATGTAAATTATCTTCAAATTATCCCAAATAATCAATATGGCCTTGACCATATGTTGATTAAATGATCACGATGGAAAAAAAAATATGAGAGAAAAAAATCAGCACTTTTTCAAGTGGTCATCTGATGGCCTAGGTATGGAAGTGACCTATACTGACCGGTGGTGACACTCAGCTCTGACCATCAGTCTCCATTCTTTCCTTAGTTCCCACCACATCTCGTGCCAGACGCCGAACGTCATTTTCGTAATGCGTCTGTTGTAGTGCGCCCTGACAAAACAGAAGCATACTGGTTATTGTTGTCAGGCTGCGGTATATGTTTGAAAAGCTGAATTGATACAATGTTGCCAGAAATCACTAGCAAATAGGTTCAAACTGCTACATATATCCATTCTGCAATGAACATGACAATTCCTACTGTTTTACTTACATTGCTTGGGATGATGTCACTCTTCCAAATACATTTCTTATCCAAAGAAATAAATATTTCCTGGCAATATATCTGAAATGTAGATACAAATAATATATTGGAATGACTGCAATAATTGTGCAATAAATATGGATGTCTAAATCTACAGATCTATGTAGGTTTAGTTAACATTTTAAAGCTCACAATTTATCATGTTTATTGCTTAAACCTTTTAACTTACAACATGCTCAATCAATTTTGATTTTATTTTATTTTTGTTAATAAGTACGATCATTCTCGAAATGGTGATTTTAAAAAATACATATCATTATAGCTTAAATATTTACAATAAAATAGATTTCAACAAGATACCTAATTCTCAGTTCCTTGACTCGTCCTCCCCTATTCCAGAGATAGTCAGGTCTGTAGTTCTGAATGTTGACACGAGATTTGGGTTTGTGTGGAGCTTTTTGCTTGCTTTCACGCCTTCGTTTTCGAGCCACCTGCGTGACAGGGATCCGAGTTGGGGTACCATGCCTACCAACTTCAGTTTTAGTCTGACTGTAATGAGTAATACTAATATACAATAACATTTCTAGCATGTATACATTCAGGAGGTTAAGCATGATTAATTATATTAACAAAAATTCAAAATACATAGATAACATAGGTCCTATTCAATTTCATACAGTGTTTATCAGATAGTATCATAGTATTCAGATAAATGTCAACATTAAATCTCTGTGAAGTGATTGGCAGAAAAGTTAATACCCGATACTCTGGAGGTGCATCTGAATAATGGTTTGCTATTTTAAAATTAATTGGGGATTTATTCTTTTACTTATATCACAGGTTGTCAGTTTAGGGCAGGAGGAAACCAGCAACATTGGTTCGGTAGCACTGAATTTTGCTGGTACCGATAGACCAATGATGAAAACTGTACTGCCACAGTTCAGACAGCACCATGGTTTCGTGAAGATTAATGAATTAAATGCTTCAGTACATAGTGAAACTATACCGACATATACCAAACATCATAGTAAAACATTGATTAAATCTACCTGGCACACGTTTCACAACGACATCCTAAATTTAGGAGCTCCTAACTTTATGACAGTTTATCACCTCCCAAGTTAGATGCCGATTTAAGAATGGATACGACTTGTGACGTCGTCGTGAAACACTTGTTACGAAGTGACAACACTTAGGACTGGTTTAGGAGCTCCTAAATAGTTAGGAGGCCGTTGTGAAATGGGGGCCAGGCGTTTGAAAGTAAGAAAACAATGGCTGATGGTGATATTTTTCTCACGATTGCTTTTAGTTTATTTCGTTCTTACGGTTGATTTATATCGATAACTAAATCTCTTTTTCTCTTGTCCTCGTGTCCAACTGCTTTGGCATCTAGAGTCCGCGTTTGCACCCGCATTCTTTCTGCACGGACAGCTAAATCTTCTCCCAGCTCTTGCAGAACTAAACGCTCCGAATTTATCCTGGCGAAATTTCGATCATGCGTCCGAAAACGATCTGCTTTCGTCAATGCATGGTCGTTAGCTACTTTTCTAAAGTCTCTTCTGTCCATCTTACTTATGACATTCAATTTAAATCCATAAATAACTATCCACAAACAAGAACATATTTTCTTTGAACAAGATTAGGCTCGACTGCCGCCATATTGCAAACAAGACTCGGTAGTACATCCGTTATGAATGGTTTGTTATAAATAACAGCTGGATAAAGGAGTGTCTCAGCGGATACCATCAAGGGAAATAACTCGTCATTCAATGTTTGCTTTCATCATTATTCAGAGTTCGAATCTTTGTATATTATTCTGTTACCATTACATTTACATTGTTAATAATTTGTTGAAATTTTCATAATATAAGATAATTGTTTTAACATTGTTTTATTGAAAATAGTGATATTTAGATCTACTTATAAATTGTATAATTGTATATATTGTATAATTAAGAACTACATTAGTCTAGTATAATTCTTGTATCATGTCTGTATAAGAATGAGCTGAGATCAAGTGACTGATGACAGTATATTTGTAATATGTACATGCCTGTTAACACTTGATCAAAATCCATGGTGTTGTTTTCCATTCATCTCTTATGTGAACAATGAAAATCAAACAAAACACAAATGTAGTATTGCAGAATATTTATTTCTAATATCTTATAATTGACATAAATACATAAATACCTGTAAGAATATTCTACCCAAACTGAATATCACACTGCTTTTCCCATTACATATAAAATAATACAAGATTAAATACATATAAAATTATATTCAATATCAAACAATAACAATATGAACTGTATGCATTATTGTTTACAAATTTAATAGTCTTATTAAAATAGTATCTGTGTGGAATGGAAAATTAAATTGCTAATATAGTACACAGAACACACATATAGTTATTTCTGAATATTTGGAAAGTACAACAACAATTAAATCTTAATTAATGTCATGTAGTTCCTAAGTGAAAGCAAAATAATTAATATTTGCTCTGCCAATATCCTAAATGTAAATAACAAATCAAAACTCTTTTCAACCATTTTATTATTTTCTGTTTAAATATAATTATGTACTCTGTGCATTTTTTACTTATTCCAGTGGTTGCTTTTCTCTCTCTCTTTCCATATTTAGACTTTTAAATTATACATCAAAATATAATCTACTAAAATATCGACTGCCTTTTTTTGAAGAAAAGACAGGATGCTTATTGTCAATTTCATCCTAATTTTGGATACACTAAATAGAACACACTTTTTTTTTTAAATGTATGCTATGTATATACATATATATTTATAACAAATCACTGGCCTTGTACATGTATTTTTCAAACTATACATTAATTAAATGCAAAGTTGATAATAATCACTAAACATACAAATTCAATTTTCTATAAAAGATAAATATATCACATACCAACATTTTATTTGAAAACATAAATTACAAAATTGCAATGTTAGATATATTTGTCATTTAGAATATTCAGGTAGTCGTTTCTTAACTATCTCCATGCTGAAAACATGCAGACATGCCCTGAAAGAACAGTGCCTGTATCTAATCCAGCAGGGAGGGTTAAAGCACAATTGTATTCATTGATTAAAGTGGCAAGATCATCTTTGCACTAACTGGGTTAATACATATTATTTTTTTCCTAATTAAGGACACCATTCTGACACCAATGTCTGTTTTATAACGGTACACACATTCACTCCCAATGTCTCCAATCTTTTCTGTTCACAATAAAATGGCAGTCTGCAGAGGGAAAATTGGGGTCAATCCATATTTAAAGAAAAAACGTGTTGTTATATTTAGAAAATAGTACTGTTGCCATTATAGATATTATTCTCCATATTTGTATCTAGTTTGTTAATAATGTGTAGAGAGAAACAAAATGTAATATTTCATGCAAATTTGAAGCTGAACTTGCTACTTTAATTAGACATACCATTGGCTTGGGAATAACCAAAATAAAATGAATACAGATGATTACACACTTTAGTTTAGAAATAGATCACAGGAAATAGTATTTCTAAATTATGTACAAGATATCACAAATTAATTAAGGTAAGCTTATTAAAATGTACATGAATACTTCAATGAACTCAACCAATCGACCAATGTACAACAGCCTCTTTGAGCCAATCATATGTTATGACACAGATCTACTTCCATAATATTGTCTTACTACAAATAAAAATACAAATATTGCATTGCACAAATCTATTTGAAAATATGCATTTCCATCATGACGACTAGTGAATAATAAATGAAAATTATGGACGGACAATGTTTGGAAGAAAATTAAGGCACAATTCAATTGTTTTTTTAAAATAACAATTAAAAAAATACAAAATGTACAAATTTAGACTTTACCATGAATGCACAGTTTAGATTGGGACAGGACATTTATATGGTATGTGATCATGTTATTATCACTAAATATTTCATTTACATGAACATGAAGAATATCAAAGGAGCTTTAATACTATTATACTAGTATAATAGTTTTAGTTTTGATAAAATTTAATTTATTTAAGTACATGATGTACATTAACAAACCCACATTATTGTATTGTACAATGATTTAAGAAAACCATTTGTTCAACATTGTATCACTAAATAGCAATTATTATTTAAAGTTTTATTGAAATTGCATTCCACAAATAATAACAAATCTATGTACAAATTTAAACAAATTTATAAATAATACAAACATATAAACCTAAAAATAATTTAACAGTGTTATTTGCATACATAGCTATTTGCAAATATGATACATGTACTTACATATATTACATGCAAAATAAAGTACACGTGTGACTTCCTGGATTTGCCCCTGCTATGTATATTTCATTATACTTGTTATCATCATAAGAAACATACCTGCATTATATATATGCAGAAATACATGACATACAAACACAAACGTAACGGTACCATGTATAACTGTATCAAAATATAACTAACTTTGTTTGCTGGCTGAACTTAGAGAGTGAAATGGAATAGGCTTGACATCGATTTGGACAGGAACTCAAACCAAGAAATAGATACATTCGTTGTTATCTATATTTATTATGGAGCTGTGACAGAATTGGAAATTAGTCAATAAGATGCACAACTAAACATGAACATAAAAATGTGTATGATGCATGGCACACATAAATTATCTCCCTTGGATTTGAATCTGTCCTCGACCATCTTAAATAAGTTATCTCCAGGGGAGATATATATATACAAGTGGACTGCAACCTGTCCTTGACCTTGAAGACATTTATTTATATCCCTTGGACTGGAAAATCTTTTGGACATAGGAGACACTTTAATTATCTATGACATTATTTATCTCCCTTGGATTGGAATTTGTCCTTGACCTTCTTGAGAACTCCAGTGAGGCCCCCGCCCGAGAGTTTGCGGAAGTTGGTTTCGTTGTTGGAGGCAATGGTATGCAGATCCTGGTCACTGAAGTCTACGATTCTCTGCTGAATGGTGTCTTGCAGCCCCTCATTGGGTTCAAACATGTAATCGTTCTCGCGGAACATCCGGATCTGATCAATCATGTGGCTGATGGTTCTATTGAAGAAAAACAGTTCTGATGTTAATAACATTATTACAGGAACTTAATTCTCAGTGAAGATCCAAATCTGGTTATAATCATCGATTGATTTTTTTAAATAATTGTTTTAATTGGGGTTTAAAGCCGCTTTCAAGATTCTTTCACTTATATCAAGGGTTGTCAGTTTAGGGCAGGAGGTATCCCACAACATTCATAGTACTGAATGATACAATAAACATTAATCGAAAATAATATTCTGATTCTATTGATATAATTATAATATTGTCATTGTTATTTTGGTAAAAGCATTTTTGTTTGGCAAAACTTACAACACATTACATTTAAAATATAATTTCAAATCAAATTTTTAAAAAAACCTACAAAATTCAGTGAACGCACCTCATTTTGCCCCACTTGTACATTCCATTGGCCAACTGGAAGTTACCGAGTTCCAGTTGTTGGACTTGCAACAGGAAGTATAAAACAGAGGGAATTGTGGGATAAAGATGGCTGTTTTTCTCCTTCATCAAGAAGTTCTGCTCTCCTTTCACTTGAACCTGTGAAATAAATGTTGAAATTAATATAAATATGCAGGAAAAATAATTTCTGCCAATTAATTAAGACATACAATATTTTAGAGGGTTCAAATTAACTGGAGCGTTATGGTACATCACAAAACCAGTGTTGTTTTCAGGCATAATTGTGACGTGGATCCTGACATTAGAGAATATTAATATAAAGGTGTTCAAACCTTTAGAGGGTTTTCGATTTAATAGGAGCATTACGTACATGAAAAATACCACACCAGGCTCTGAGATTACCATATTTTTTAATACGACTTCATGCTCGAATTTAATACGTGGATTTGTGAATATGATTAGAGCATGAAATTGTACTCAGAAAGGATTTGTAACCTCGAGACAAGTTTTCAGACAAGTGCTATGATGGTGAAATCGAACCCAAGCCTAGAGATCGAAGGTGATGACAAGCATGGCAACAGATAATTGTGATTTCAGCGGAAAGCAAGCCCAGGGTCTGGGGTCTGCAGGGGCCATGTCCTGGGCAAAATAATCCACGGATTGTCACGGAAGATTGCCATGCCTGCTATTGACTGATCTATTACTTTACCAATAAATTGACCCCTGGACAAATAAATCGGCGGAATTTTCCACAAATCTGTGGAAAATTGCCATGCCTGTGACGAGAACCATATGAACACGTACCTTTATTTTCTCGAGTTCATCCATGATGCCGACACACTTTGACGGCAGTTGTTTCCAGGTGGGCAGCTGTCTGACGATGAGGTTCTCCAGGCCGTCCAGGATTGCCAGACATGTGGAGAAGTTGTGGATCTCCATGCACAGCATAGCCACCTGCATGAACAGACTGAGGCTCGCGGCCTGCGTTTTGGCTGAGGTGCACGTGACTATCTCCGCGGACACCCAGTGTGACACCTCCTGGTTGTAGGCGATGATCCTCGGAATGATGCTGTCGATCTTTCTGTCAGATGCGAACAGACTTCCCACGTCTGGTTCTCTGTTCTTCCTATAATCCAAGCAGTCGATAATATGATGATGGCTTGAGCATTTAACTTATCATTGAACAACTGCTGAAGTAATGAATAAATCACAGATATATCTGACTCTGATGAAGGTTTGAGTATATGATTTATGTTTGAAGTAAATCATTTTACGTATATTGAGAATATAATCCAAGCAGTGGGTAACATTTCTAATGAAGGTTTTTGAGCATGAAGACCATGAAGCATGTAGATCATGTTTATACATGGATTATAGCGCTATATAAATATAAAATGGTGCATATCGAATGTAAGAAATGGTAACCATGGCAACTGATAACCATGGCAACATAAATAGTAATGATGGCAACTGATAAATGGTAACCATGGTGACTGTTACCATGCCTACCTTTGCATGGATGGGGTTCTCATCCCAGGCATGGACATGGACACGCCGATACCCTGAGCCTTGGAGTTGAGGTAGTGAACGGGATGAGTGAGCACAAACAGATCCTAGACAGCGGAAAACATTCAATTGTCAGAATTACATACAAGACACCAATTGTCAAGTCATGTATTACTGTTTAGTGTTAAAGTCATGATTATTATTATATTTAATTATTATTATTATTGTGGTATAGAGCCGTTTTCAAGATTCTTTCACTAATATCAGTTGAATGTTGCAGGAAACCTGCCCGTACCGGCTGGTACTGACAGACTAACAATAATACATGCATTGCCTCGGTACAGACTGCACATCCTGTCATAATCGCATTAGAAAGGTAATTTCTGTGAAACATTGATGCTTGGCTGAAAGAACATTAACCCTCTCCATACTGGATGAATCTCAAGCATGGCTATATAGGATGCTTCCATCATGGAAAGGGTTAACACAGGAAATGATAGAAATGCTGTAGACGGCCTCACCTGTTCCATGAGTGTGAGTTGCTCTGCGAGGACACTGGGGGTAAAGTCCAGTATGGAGAAGGCGTCTGCTCGCCGTGTGAATGTGGAGGGGGCACCAGTGTCCGACAGTCCCTGGACCAATCGGAAGTTGTCGACACTAGCGCTTAGGTCTGGAAGACTCGGACGGTGATTCGGGGTCAACTTGACTTTCGTTACAGACCGAAACGAGTCCCACTGGAAAAATAACAATTTGGTACTTAGATAACATTATTTTACACATCAAGAATCTTTCACCAAAATGCGACGAGAATAGTTACAAATTGAAATACTATAGTATGTATTTGAATTAAATATTTTCCAAAAGTTCTTGCATATTTTCATTCTAGAATGTATATGAATAAAGAAGTACTATTCAGGACATATAGCTACCAGTCTAATGGTGTACAATGTGAGTAAGCAGATGTTAATGCAAATATTAATTCTGATAATGAGGCAGTGTTGTCCTATAAAATAATATAAAATTATATTAAATTATATCATAAAGGAAAATTATTAAGAAGACTTCCAGTTTATGTCTTAGATAATGTTAAAAAGAAGAAAATAATGGTTACAGCATTAAATGTGTTGCATTTAATATATATATTAAAGTTGAGATGTAACAAACAGAATATTACATATTAAATAGATATTAAATAATTATCATAAAAAAATATAAAAAATTGCAAACAGTCAACCAATGATTGTCCATGCCAAAATTACATTCATAAAACATTTCACAGTAATTACCATTGACAACATGAAAAATATGGGTTAATAATATGCTAATTAATTCCCAAATATTTGGAAACTGAATTAATTAGTTTTTGCAATCACAAAGCATAATGTACACGACAACATGTCTTCATTTTGGGGCCAAACTACACTCAACTACATTAATGTCCGTATAGACTATAGTTTGTCTTTGTGTATGATTTAAGCCTGCATGCAATATAAGAGTTTTACAGTATTACAATAAAGTATAATACTTAACTATTACTCTTAAATATTACTTATAATAATTTAACTATTGCATTTAACTATTATTCACTATTAATTTCTGTATCAATTAAGTGTATTTATACATATCTGCACATATATATTTCATTAATAACTGCAACCTCCAGGCCCCAAGATTCCCAAATAAATTCAGTACAATTTCATACTCAACTCACATATTGTTCACATATCTTCAAATAAAATTTTAGCTTGAGCATGAGAGTGATTATGGAGATTAACGTCGCTGCAGGAATCTTTCACCCATTCCGTAACCTTGGGGCCAGGTGCTATATTATTTTCATATATCAAAATAAGCAGTGTGATTTGGCAGGATAGCTCAGTGTATTGTTATACAACTCTGAATGAGCTTATGTCATCCAAAATGAATAACAAGTGTACAGTTCCATATGATACAAGCATCACTATATGACACTACACACTACATAGAGACAGACAAGAAGCACAGTGACACATGAGAAGTGACACACTGTGACACACTTTACCTCCTCAATTAACTCGGCTTGTGTTCTCTATACAGAGGAGAAGGAAGTGCCAGTCAGACATATAGGCAAATATAGGCAAACATAGGCAAACATGAATGCAGACAGTAGTTTATGAAGAGTGCGTAAATAATTCTCGTATTCATATCAAGCTTTAGTTTAAAGATACACTGACAAAGTGTTTATATGGTCTATATTAGTTTACAATTATCAATTGTGAGCATTCTAAATGGAGAGAGTACTACAACACTGATAGAATGTAAACCTTCCTGTACTCATGAATACATACATACTAGTATATAGTATTTAATATATGCAAAGAATTTGACAACATTGATAGGATCTAATTCTAAAACTACATATAGTAACAATTTATTCCAGAATTATCATGATTGGAATTGAATCATGCAATCCTGAATGTTGAAATAGATGTAACGATCTAGTAAAACATCAATAAAACCACCATTGGGTTTTAATGCTAGTCCTATCTAGAGAGTGGGAGGGTGAATTAGTGCTTTACGTCGTAGCGGGAATATTTCACCCATACGTGACGATATTTAGAGAGTAAGTGAAGTGCCATTGATTAGAACATACATATAACATGAACCTGAAACAGTTCTTCTATATGTGAAATTACTCACAATGTCCCCATACAACCACAGTGAGAATATTTGCAGGAGAGTTCAATATTTTACATGGCGATCTAATACTTAAATATTTACCTTTTTCGATGTTTCCAGGTGAACAAAGCATGTTGACCTTTCACCCTCGTCAGACTTTCCAATAGTTTCTCCACGTAACTCTGGAATCGGTCCATGCTTGCACAAGTAAATCAAATGATGCAATGTGGCGCCAGCATCAGAATCCACTGACGTAACCTAGGTTGTTAGAGAAAAAACCGAATGAAGGTTAATTGTGTTTACATACGTTTTTCCCAGGAATGAGTGTATGCTAAGTGAACAAAGCTTTAACCCTCTCCCTGCTGGATTAAACACAGGCACTGTTCTTTAAGGCATATCCAGTTGCCTCCAGCTTGGAGAGAGATACAAAAAATAATTAAACAGTGAAAGACAACGTAAATACTCAAACAAAGAACCAGAAAAGCCCGTACTTTAAATGGAAATATTTTAATCACAAGACTTCAGATATGTATGCAATTGTAACTGAGGATTGAGCAGAACCTGGGATTCAAACCTGAGATCTGGATTGTGAGTCTAACGCTCTACTGATTGAGCCAAAGGGGTACTAGTAACCTGTCTGACCAAGGCACTCCCGGCTACACTATGGAACTTACAACACTGCAAGAATGCAGCACACAACCTTTCTAGAAACTTATTCGTGAGTACATACATGTTCACTAATATAAGCTTCTAATCGCTGGACGAGTGTGTTGTTGTTGTGGAAGTCTATGGAGTAGAAGCCTTCCAGCCAGAAGTACAGCAGATCAACAGCTCGATGCATGACTCGCACGATGTTACCATCTGGTGGACTGGCTCTGAAAATACAATTAGTTCATCAACTGTAATGGATGTGCAGTCGTTCATATGGACAATTCTAGTAAAAGCTCAATTCATTTCCACCATGCTAGTGTAACAGAGGACTGTGACGATCCTGGTTTTCGAACTAGAGTTTCTGGATTCTGAGTTCAATGTTCTACCGACTGAGCCAAAGCCTAGGGGTAACCCCGCTGGCCGAGACCAGTAGGAGCATCTCATATCATACTCGGCTACACAAGTACATGTACGTGTTATGTAGAAGTAGACCATAAACTGTATACGGTAGAAGTCTTCAGTGAAATTACTAATTATAAATACCTTGTCATCATGGATTAATATGATAATGTGTATGGAATGATATGATGGACAAGTCTAGGGAGCAAGGTTCAATCCAACCATGCTACTAAAGTAGAAGTCTTTGATGCTATTACCATTGGACACAGTATTTATCAACTTAAATGCCTGAATATAAGGCCAGAAAGCACAATTGTAGTAGAGGTGTAAGCAGTGAACTATCAATGTATCTCTCTATTAAATATAAAAAGTATATCACACGTTTCATAGTTTACTAAGTTTTGTTCAAAGTGATCTTTTCAATGAATGAATGAATATTTCACCTATGCGCGATGACAATCTTTTAAAAGATGGGTTTGTAACAGAAGGAAAGGCAGAAGATCTTCACACTCACAGATGGAACATCAAGAGACTGTTTCTATAGGTATTTCAAAGTATTCCTGTGGATAAACATACACCCATATGGAACATGTTATATGGTATCCTGTGACCATGCTCAAAGGGAGACAACTGCCAGTGTTTACCTGCATGCTGCCACATATCTGGACCTGATGAAGTCAAACAGCTGCTCTGGGGTCAGGAAGTATCGGTATGTGAAGAAAAACTGGTGGATGTAGCCCACACTCAAAGCAGACCTGGAGCATATATCATAGAGAATTTTTCATAGACCATCGATCAAAGATTATAGACCATACATCATGCACACATCACAGCATATTAGATCATGGTTGTCAATTAAAATTAATGAAAATATCAACCAAATAAGGCAAAAGCACTTTTGACCATGTTATAAGCATGAAAAGGGTGCTATATAAATGTGATATTTATTATTATGATTTTTTTTTTAAATTCAGGTTTAGAGGCACTTTCAAGATTATTTCATATAATTCAAATATTTATTATATAAAACTAGAAAATTAGAGGAAGGATAATTTGGCAATAAATATTGTATCAACATGGTCTAAACAAACAAAGAAGTGGACTCACGATGTAAAGAGGTAGGCCATCAGCCCCTTGGGATCCCCTGCGTGTAGGACCTGCACCTCACAGCCGCTGTGGGGTTCCCGGACCCCCTGGAACTGCAGGGCGGGGTTCTCTGTGTACGGCTGTAGGACCAGCACTTTGTTGTCCATGACCATCTGCAGGCTGTACAGGTAGGAGAGGTCAAGGCCGTACAGCTCCATCAGCAGCATCTAAAGAGAGGCCATTTAAATTTTTTAATTGGGGTTTACAGCCACTTTCTTTCACTTATATCACGGCTTGTCAGTTTAGGGCAGGAGGAAACCTGCCACAACCGTAGTGCAGAATGTTGCAGTAAACCTGTGAGCACCAGCTGGCACTGACAGACCAAGGATAGAGGCCATTGAATTAGAGTACGTTCCTTTCAACTGTCTGAGTTGACTGTCCTGTCTATACTCAAATCATGTTCCAAACGAAAGGAATGCTTCACACACTTCTCATGCAAGCAAGATGGTCGCAAAGAGTGTCCTTAGATAAGTGACATCACTGTTCTATCCCTGTTCTGTCTGCACCATCATGCAAGCTGGACTGCTGTAGTAGACTGTACACGTTATGGACAGTGTGCGATTTCGTTTCTTTAACGA
>JAUTBT010022194.1:45000-85260 GCA_032361225.1 Lepetodrilus schrolli
GACACTTCCTGTTTCCTGTTGAGAACTGGCTGATGTGAATGAGTGGGTTTCTGAATGGGGACAGAATTCTGAGAAGGAGTAGATGTCTGCTTCTTAAACGCGTCTCGAGGTAGTGAGTTGAATTTGTATTCCTCCATTTTACCACTTGACATTCTAGACGAGGGATCAAAATTCTGAATTGGAGTGGCTGATAAGGAATTTGAATTTCTGTTTGGTATTTGATTAGATTTATCCAAGTATCTCTCTTGAATTGAACGGCTGTGATGTATATCTGGTCGCTTTGATGTGCGCACGGCTCGTTCGCTGTAAGCAGGAGAGTGGTTCGGATTTCTGTCAATGGTGTGATCTCGTTGTCGACTATTATCAGAGAATCGCTCATTAAAAGTATCCAATTGCATGTCGATATACTGATTTCCTCTGTTCACGGGAGTCATCTCCCCTGGAGTCATGAAGTCACTGGTGATGGGAATTGCGTAAAGATCCAATTGTCTGTTGTCCAGCACACTGTAAGTTCCAGTGCTGGACAAATTATGCATGGACGAGCTTTTTGTTCTGTCCAGTTCATATCGCTTCTTGTACTTCCGTCTCTTCTCTCGATGCTCCGTGTCGGTCGAATCAGATGTTTCGCTAATTGCACTTGACCCCACAAACGGCTGCACAGCTGACCTTGGCCTCTGACCTTGAAGGTCACTTCGACGTGGACTGAATTTATTCGGCAAAGTGTCGTTTTTGCGCACCATGAGGTCATCGTGTTTGCTGATCCTGCCGCTGAGTTTCCTTTCCCGTGCTTTTGGATTGATGGGAGAAGGTTGAGTGGAATTTGTTTTATCGTGTTGTGGTATGCCATTTGGATCTGAGTTTCGATAATGATATCTCTCCCTCCATTCTTGAGTTCGAATCTCGCTACGATCTCGTAGATTTTCGGTTGCAATGTAGGAGGAAGTTCTTGTTGGTGGTACAGGGGGATTCTGGGATACTGGTCTGAAAGAGAGAAACATTTCAAATAATAAAAACGTGAAACAAATCACAACATATAAAATAAACAAATATGTATTATATGACATGTACTAATAAGAAAAGTATACAAAACATTTAGATTCATGGTCTTACATTTTTTAGCATGGATCACAATTAATAATTTACCAACCTCAAGCTATATAATAAAATACAACAAGAGAGATTTCTTTGCTTGAGCCTGAAAAGCCTGAAAAGTTTCATAATCTCAGGGCCAGATCCCTCTGAAATACCGGTCAGCAAATACCTGTACCACAGATGCTAAACATGATGTAGCTCACCTGGTGTCTGCCTCCATGGGCTGACTGTTGATGATCTGGTACAGTTTGTCAATGAGCTGAGTTCCCCAGTACATCTGACTGTACTTCTCTTTAATGGCATTCACGAAGGTCTCATATGTCAGCTTGGCTAGAGATGTGATGTACTCGGCTGTAGACAAGATGAAGGATGAGACAAATTTAATTTGGGAATTTATGTTTGTTCATTGTCTAGTTGGGGCTTACTGAAATTTGGAGTCATGTACTCAGTTATAGACAAAACAAGATCAAAGATGAAACAGATTTACTCCAAAAATGAAAATATAAATTGTCTCCATCATCTTTGACAAGGACTATGTCCTACTCTACCCTTGAAAACATTTACAGATAATAAACATACAAATCTTAGTTTAATCTTCTTCCAGTTTGAGAAGGCCAAATATTTATCTTCTGGATTAATCAAATTTGCATTATTATGTAGGGCGTGTCTAGATGACTACAGTAGGATGACAGCCAAATCTCCAGAGATCAGAAAGTTAATTAAGAATTTACTTAAAACGCTACCAAAATTATCAATGAAACTATACCAAAACAAAAATACAGAGCTCACCACACAGTCAGAGAATGGCTCCATACATCAGATATAACTCACCCATAGCACAGTCTTCAGTGTTCTGCCCGTATCCTAGCATGTCGAAGCCCTGCTCCTCTCTTACCAGCTGAAGAACCTGGCCCTGGATCTTCTGTCTGTGGATATTGTCAGGACTCAGCAGTCTGTCCATTAGGCTGGCGTCGGTGCATGGGTACAGGCGAGACTTTGGCGGTAGTTGGACGCCGCTGACCCCGCTGTCCTTGGACGGAGACAGGGACGACGTCTGAGACGCATCCGAGTCGCCGTTGTCGGGAGTTACTCGGTTCTGATTAGCTAGTCTGTGCGGAGAGACGTTTTGATTGGCTGGTCTGTGCGGAGAGACGTTTTGATTAGCTGATGAGTGTTGAGAGGAATTATGAGGAGAGTCTGATTCATGTTTAGGAACTGAAAGCGATTTCATGGAAGTTTGAAAATGCCTGTAATGTGGACTAGATCTTGCTTCGTTGTTCAGACGGCCTTGCAGATTGTGAGTAGGTTGTTTTGTTCTATTGGGCACCT
This sequence comes from Lepetodrilus schrolli, assembly GCA_032361225.1. Taxonomy (NCBI): domain Eukaryota; kingdom Metazoa; phylum Mollusca; class Gastropoda; order Lepetellida; family Lepetodrilidae; genus Lepetodrilus; species Lepetodrilus schrolli. The sequence continues at coordinate 47,422 of JAUTBT010022194.1, forward strand.
GGTTTGAGTTCTCCAGATGACTGTGGTTACTTTTCTGCAAAATATTGGATTCATATGAACTCCCGTTGACAGGAGACACAGTTTTCATGAGAGGAGGAACATCTCTCTCACCCCTACTTGAAGCTCCTCGATTTATAACAGGGGAAAACCTTGAGTCCTCATCTTGCGACACATTTGGATCTGATCGTCGGCGATTTAAGTGAGTATCACTGGAACAGGAAGACATGGCCTGACTGTGGTTACTTGACCCGTTTCTGAAGGCATCAGGAGACAGCCCTGGAACTGAGACCCCTAAGGGCACACTAGTGGGGGGAGAGGGATAAGTCATCACAGGCACCCAATTCATCATCCCAGTCCTTGGGTCTTGCTGGAGCTGCATTGTGAAGGGTGGATACCCAGAGTACATATTGCTGCCATACTGCATTGGGAAGAGAAAAGAGTGCTCACTGGCATTAGGGTGAGTTGGAGGTATGGAATACGGTTGTCCAGGATTCATAATTCCCTGGAACTGACCTGGAGGCATCTGCTGCTGAAGGTTCACCATTGGTGTCGTCTCTGGTGCTGTCTGCATTGGACCTGTTTGACCCTTCAGATGCTTGGCAATAGCAGATGCCAGGGTCTGAGTATTGGGAAGCTGTCCCTGAATCTGAAGCTGATTGAGCAGCGACTCCAATGGATTGGATGAAGTCAATGCTTCAGAAGCTTCTTCTTTCAAAACATATTTATTCTTTCTACTAGCACCACCACTACCCCCACTGTCATCCTTCTCTCCCTTCCTTCCTGCCAAGTCCTGTTTCAGTTCCTTCAACCTCTTCATCTTTTCTTTGTAATTTTCCTTTGAATCACAGTCACCGTGTTTAGTCTTATCCCGAGAAACATTTGAAGCATCCTGAAGTACAATAGGTTTGAAGTGTGTGGCATGGGATGAGAAAGCACTTGGGATTCTGTGACCATCAGATCCTGATTGAGAACCTGGTTTGAAGACCACTGGCTTGAAGGCAGAAGAAGCAGGTTCTGAAGGTTTAGCTGCTGCTGGCTTGGATACAGGCTTGTGGACTGGTGGAGGAGATGGAACTTGGAACTCTTCTTCTTCTACATAGGATTCCTCATCATGGTGGTCCAAGCCATTGCAATCTGTGGCGGACCTCTGGAAATAACATTGAGAAAAGTCTTTAATAACATTGAGATAAGGCTTCAATAACATTGAGAAGGCTTCAGTAAGAAGTGATAGCATCTTTCATGCATACATTAAAGATAACTTTTAATAAAGTTTTTCCTTTTATACATCTAACACAATACAATTGTTGACCAGCTATAATAACTTTGTCATTTTGATATTAGTATTCTGAGAAAAATCTTTGATATTGGCAATGAATAAAGCTGATGGCTGAGGCCAGTTAACAATTCAAAGCCTCATACCCCTCCTATTTCAAATAGTTAGCAACAGTTTGACAGTTATTTTGGAGTAGGAATGACTATTTGGGTACTTTGAATTAAGCATAGTTTATTCATTAGAACAGTCTATTCATCAGAAAGGAATTTTTTTTAAATAGGGGTTTCAAGATTCTTTCACTTACATCACGGCTTGTCAGTTTACGACAGGATGAAGCCCGCAACATTCATAGCGCTGAATGTTGCAGTAAACCTGTGAGCATCGGCTAGTACTGACAAGACTAAGGATGGTAACTGCATTGCCACTCTACAGGCAGTGCATCTTATCAATATCACGTCAGAAAAGGATTGTAAAAGTTGTCTAACATGAAATCAGCTCCTCATTTGAATGAGATCTCACCTTATCCTGTGGCATGTCGTATCCCAAGTCCTGTTCATCTTCTACAACATACTCCAGACCTAGCTCCTCCTCTGAAACCACATCATCATCTCCGGCAGCAGGATTAGGGTGGTGAGGATACTGGGTCTGGGGTTGGGATTGATGTCCAACTTCCTCTGGCTTGGATGTCTCGCCAGCCTGGAACAACACAGATAAAATTGTAACCGAGGACCATGCCCATCCTGGGATTTGAACCCAAGTTGCTGGATTGTGAGTCTAACACTCTACCAACTGAGCTAAAGGGGTAAGCCCTCTGGCCATGAACAGTAGGAGCATCTTATATCACATGGCTACACATATTCCACGGCTACACAGTACCACCTACATTGTCACAAGGAACAGTATGGAATGTAGATGCTGGTGAAGGTTCTTGAAGATTCATTGTCTTCATAATTTGGAATTATTGGATGAGGATGAGCGATAAGGTCACTGAAGGAATCTTTCACCCATTTGCAGACTAAACATTTAATGATTCTTGTGCTGTGTTCACACGAGTGAGTGAGTGAATGATTGTTTTATGTCACAGCGGGAATCTTTCACCCATACGTGACGATGAATTAATTAATTATACAATATGAATGTATTAAAATGAAAAGCAGCATGAAAAACATGCCAAAAAAATTGATTAGAAGTGAAGTATATGATTGAACATATGGAATGATGAAATTGAATTGGAATAAATAGTGTGAATACAATAGAATTAAGTATGCAATGTTGAAAGATTAAAACTTATGATACAGACCAATTTCTTTTTAAAACAATAGGATGAGATGCCCAGGAACCTGGGTGAAAAGAGGTTTGGCGAGGAGTAAAGTCACACACAGTCAAGCAAGACGTGCTAGACCGTAAGGTCTTCATCACATCCAATGCATCGAGGTTTATCGAGGTATGATCGATGTGGCATTGTGGCAGGACAGTCTCGTCCTGATGACACTATACCCCTGACAATGGTACAAAGCCATTGATGGGTATAAAATGGTGTAATTTATTCTGGATTTCAGTATCCCATGTATTTTGACGAAACCATTTTATGTATGAAGTGATGTTTTGTTTTGAATCACTGTATGTGTTCACACAAGGGCTTTAAACCATCTTCAAGGCCTTAAGATCGTGATGGAAGTGGCCATCATTAGATACTCACCAAGAGACGAGCAGCAGTTTGGTACATCTCCACACATGTAGTCTTAGATGCTGAGTTCCCATCTGCTTCGTGATTGTCACACATCTGAAAGGAAACACACAAGTAAAGGCATTGGTGTCACTGCAAATCACTATCCCAAATGGGAAAAACCTAAATCTCTCATAACCTGGAGTAATACATAATACTTGGCTCACATAGCTGTATGATTGTTCCTTAGAACAGCACCCGGTCTCTTCCAGTGATGACCTTGACATTGCATATACCTGAAGTACATCCTGTAGTGATGGCCTTTTTTTTTAAATTGGGGTTTAAAGCCGCTTTCAAGATTCTTTCACTTATATCATGGCTTATCAGTTTATAGCAGGAGGAAACCTGCATCATCAGTAGCACTGAATGTTGCAGTAGGCCTGCAAGCACTGGCTGGTACTGACAGACCATGGATGATAACTGCATTACCACAGTACAGACAGCACATCCTATCAATATCACGTCAGAAAGGTAACTTTCGCGAACAAGGATACCGTGCTCCCAGTACCCCTTGGCCTCTAGTGATGGCTTTGACATTGCACATACCTGGAGAATGTCCTGTAGTGATGGCCTTGACATTGCACATACCTGGAGAGTGACCTGTAGTGATGGCCTTGACATTGCACATACCTGGAGAATGTTCTGGAGTGATGGCCTTCACATTGCATGTATCTGGAGTGTCCTGGAGTGATGGCCTTGACATTGGACTTACCTGGAGAGTGCCCTGGAGCAATGGCCTTGACATTGCACATACCTGGAGAATGTCCTGGAGCAATGGCCTTGACATTGCACGTACCTGGAGAGTGTCCTGTAGTGATGGCCGCTTGTCAGGACTGGGCTGTAGCAGTGCCAGCAGAAGCTTCTCAAACTGCTGGCTCACATGGAGAGACAGCGATGTGGAGTACTTCTGACCTGCCACACAGCGCAGCGTTATCCCCAGCCCATACAGGCATGTCTGGAGAATAATAACAAAACATTATTCACCTGATTCACGTTCCTCAGTGAATGACAATTAGTAATAAGACTATCAAAATGAAACGCGATTTCAACATCTTGGTCCCATTCCACAGAATGATCATAACTCCTTAGCAACGTTTATGTATAGGAGTTATGACTCTTGTAGCACTACAATCATTCTGTGGAACAAGGGGCTGGACATAAATGTACTTATATTTCATACAACACCCATTCTGATCCTCATATTATATTTGAGTTTGAGCATGAAATCGTACTCAAAATGTTTCGTAATCTCTGGGCAAGGCCACCCTTTCATGAAGCTCTCATATCTACCAAGACCATAACACTCTCATAGCTATCAGTGAGATAGGTAGGTACAAGAGTGCTGTAGTCCCTGGCACAGGCTGACACTTGCGTCGTGCATGCTTGTTTGATACCTGCGCTTTGAAGCGCACATATCCAAACAAGACGGAGATGCCACGGGCGTTTTTTTTCAGCACAGACGCAAGACACCAGATGCAAATGCAGATACAGACACCTTTGTGCACCAGGCTTGTGGATATGCAGGATTAATGAAAGGATTCCTAGCATTACAGCATCTCCATATCTACCTTCTCAGACAGGACCCCTTTCTGCTGCAGTTCGGGGGCCATGAAGATAACTTCTAGGGGTTTGTCTTCAGGGATGGCCTTGAAGGTTATGCTTCCATCACCTCGCACCACCACGGTGTCAGGAGATATGTACGCAGCTGAAACAACGATCAATGCATTGTGTATAGAATCATTTGATACATTATTAATGAAAACAATTTGATAGCAAGAATAAAAGAATGTGATTGTAAGAAAAACATATATATGATTTATCATTTATTGATTTAACATTGCTCCAGGAATCTTTCACTCATACTCTATCATTGTATAATTAATAAACTACAAATGAATATAATCATATGTAAATACATATAAGGCACCAAATCATCTCAATGTTACTTGAAACAATTACTATCAAATATTTGATTACATTACTATAATGCAATATAATTATTTTCATAACCATTTTATTAAGAACTGATTTATAACAATTTCATAACAGTGAAACAGTGCATTTTGCTAAAATATCTAAAAATAATAATGGTCTTGATATGAAAACTTACGCAAATGCTTTTTCTTCCTCTGAAGAGCAAGAATTCCTTCCCGACACAAAGCCCATAACTCTGATTCCTTCAGATAGCGATTGATGTAATCCAATATATCACTGATAGTCATTCGCTGGAAGATATTACAATAAACGAATAACACTCACAGTAATGACTGATAATACTAATAATTAACATTTTGAAAAATATCTGGTCTGATAGTTAATAACTTCTGAAAGCTACATTTTTTTATGTTTCATCCAATTCGGTAATTTCACATTTGCTTGCTGTGCTAGGTCATACATGAGCAGAGCCACTTGACAGCCAATTATCAGCTAACCTGGTCAGAAGCCGGTCATCTCTGCTGTGCATTTTTTCATGGTATTTGGCGATAGTTAATAGACAATTTTTTAATATTAATTCTGAAATTGATGTTTTGTCTAGGCAGTACGAAATAACAAATGGTAGCAATTTTTTTTTTTTCAATTCATAAATAATTTACCAAGATAACAAGAAAGTTGCATGACTCTATGTTTGCCTGCATTTTCACGAGCAGAAGTATATGCTAATTATATGGAATGTGAAATTACCGATTACATAAGAACAGCATTGTGGTACCTTTTTTCTGGACTCTTTTGCAGGAGAAGAAGGCATCTGAACATCTTCAACTCCTGAAGAATTGGGCGTTGAAGAAGGATTCTCCAGAGCAGAAAAACGGCCATTTTGTATGCTTCCCTCAACTTTCGGGTCACTGGAACCTCCTCCATTGGAACCAGAATTATCCAATGTCTTCACACTAGAATTATTATGTTTTTGGTGGCGTTTTCCTGAAGACATATTAGACATCATTGGAAGATCCTTCAGGAATTCAACACTAGAATCCTTAGCACCACTACAATCTGTTTCAGTTGACGTCTGTGACTGTTTAGTAGACACTCCTGCATCCACTGAAGAAATGCATCCACTCATTGACCCAGGGGAGGTAATCTCTGTTCGTCCACTATCAGTCCTTGTATGACAAGTAGTATCCGTAGGCACACTGATTACACAGTTCACATTTTGATTATTATCCAAATATGGAATTTTGTCTCGAGGGTTCTCTGCATTGGCACGATTGTCTCCATGGCTCTCATTGGTCGGAGACAGAGTACTAGATGGAGGTGATTCTTGGACAATGGTGGACTGAGACTGGAGATAGGCTGTCAGACCACTGGTCAAGTCTAGAATACTGCTGCCATCTCCTAGAACAATAGAATATTACTATATTACTGACATGAACATATTGAATGGTGCAGTATATTCATTGGAATAGCTCTACAGCACAGGCCTCAGAGTTACAACATTTGGCTCCTGCAGATCCAGAAACACTTAAAATAAGTTAAATACTGGTCGCCAAATTCAAAATTAGGTCGCCATGGCTCCCAAATTAGTCGCTAAATTGAGACCTGCAGCATCTTTTGGATACCAAATAGTGGAGCAAACAAGGGCTGTAGAAAGGAATAAAGACCCTATGAAGGATACCACATAGTGGAGCGAACAAGGGCTGTAGAAAGGAATAAAGACCCTATGAGATCTTTAGAAAAAGGTTAGCAACCATGACTAGTGAAAAGATAGCATATCTGCGTAATGTTAGAAGGGCAAGATAAGATTGGTGTACATCTATCATAACATTGATAATGAATGGGAAGTGACTAAACTAGGCCTACGATCTAATACAACAGGTCAGATATGATTAGAGTATAAGTGTAAAATTCTTTCATTGAGATGGTGAGGTATACAGATTGAAGATAATATAAGGCCATAACATAACATTGATGTACATCTGTGGCGAGGGAGAATGAAACCATGGTGTCAATTTCTGGGGAACCTTTAGGACCTGTAGATAGAGGACCTTTAGGACAAGAAAGTGAAGGACCTTCTTGAGAACTAGAAGATGGAGGACTTCTTCCACTGCATTATGTACCACTGCCAGAGGTAGTTGCAAACTTACATACATATATTAATTTATTATATATTTTGTGTTTCCTTTTCCATCAGGAATTTGTCCACGAGTCTTGTACATCACAGGCACTGCTGCAATGGAAACAACGGCGACAGAGACTGCGCATACTGACCTTGTGGTCTGGGTGACGGGGTGATGGTGGACAGCACCAGACACACATCCTGGGACGATTGTCCAGCTAGGGCCTCCTCACATTGGCAGATGACAGTTTCCAGATCTGGTCGCTGTGCCTGGTCGTCGGCGGTCAGCAGACTGAGGAGATCGTTCAGTTTCTGGCTCCACTCGGGTCGGTTGTCGTCCTCCTTGTAGTCCACTGCATACAGCATGGTCATCCCCAGCGAAAACAGCTGGGACTGGATTGAACGAAAAAGTGCAAAACACTGGCTGAGTATGCAATATTTTATTTATTTTATTATGTTTTATTTATTTATTTTTTAATAGGGATGTAGAGCCACTTTCAAGTCTCTTTCACTTATAACATGGTTAGTTTAGAAACCTGCAACATCCATAGCGCTGAATGTTGCAGTAAACCTGAGATTACCTGCTGGTACTGACAGACGAAGGATGATAGCTGTATTGCCACGGTACAGACATCCTATCAATATCACGTCAGAAAAGTAACTTTCATGACCATTGATGCCGGTTACAACATGTACAGTTTGATTGGTTGAAAAATGCAAGTGTACAATAATATATATGTACATGATTGAAAAAGTACATGATTGAAAAAGTACACGATTGAAAAAGTACAAGTGGCACTGTAAATGAATATAAGAAACAAAGTTCATGGGTCTGTCTATAATAAAGTACTGTATATAACCCTGTGCATAACAAAGTTCATGGGTTCTTGTATAATACAAATACATGGGCCTTTGTATAATGAAGTACATGGATCTGTATACAATAAAGTGCATGTATATATAGCATAATAGAGTTCACCCATGAGCCTGTGTGTAATGCATTAAAGTACATGTATGTACTAAATTGCATGTGCCCATGTACAATAAAATATTTGGAAAATAAAAGAAAAATACCAACCATTTAGTTAAACATTAGCTATTATCGCCATTTGCTACAGAATGGAAACCGGGCAAGGAAGTTAATTTCCAAATAAAAATCAATGATATAGTTTTGTTGTTCATTATTATTATTATACAGCCACATTATTATATATCCATATATTTAAAATTTACCTTATAGAATCTTCCATCTTCTTGGTGTTCTGGAGGTATGAAGAAAGGGTCTGGTTCTGAAAATAAATTAATAAGAAATTAACAAACTTCTAACAGGTTGTTCAATTTCCTCAGAATATTATAATCAATATTCCTCAGTTTCCAAGGTATTATGAAAATTAGGCGGTATCACCTTCGACCAGTTTGACAGAACAGTGTCTCCCTCTAGTGACAATAAAAACCAATGAATGGCTTCACTGTAGGATGGAGAAAAAAAAGGATTTATATTAGGGCTTTAAGCATGTTTGATGGCTTATGTCTCTGTGGTCTGTTAACCTTTGACACAACCCCCGCTGGGGTCATGTTGAATCTCTATAAACATTCAAATACACTTGGGTCCTGATAATATTTGCACGCTGCTGTGTGCATGACACTAATTCAGATGAAATAATGGAATAATCAGCATGTAGTGGCCATTGTGATAGTCGTTTGAATTTTGATTATTGATTATTAACATATATTTAGTTGTGTGAATAATGGACATGAATAGGTTTTTCAGAATAAGTGTTTCAGAAAGGATTGCATGTTAATGAGATAGAAATACCTTCATTTATTTCACTTTGCAATTCAAAATTTTCCATAATAACATTAATATATTTGCTGCAGTTTTAACATAATAAGAATAAAAAATAGTTTTTTTTCAGAATACCACAAATAATTGTATATGAATATGAGTCAATAATTATTTCATTAATTGTCATTATTTTTCAAAATTTCCCCCAATAATATGTAAATATTTCCTGCACTAAAATGCATAAATCTTCCTTGTCTGCATATAAATAAATGAAAGTGCAACAGAAAGTAGTATTTCCTGTAATAATTAATTGCTGTGACTAAAGTATGCTTCCTCTAATGACTACTTGGTCTACTACCTGGTTTAAAGTACATGCTATTGATAAATACTGCAATGTCACTCACATTTATAAGTCAACGCAAGGTTAATACATGCACCACCAATTTTACAGAAACAGACCATTACAATAACATTTCTAATACAGATATTAGTATGTTTACTAGATTAAATAACACTGCACATTCAGTAAATATTGAAAATGTTTTTGAATTATCCATTGTTAAAATGTATATAGTATATAGTTCTATATCATTGAAACTATATATTAGTGATAATTCAATATACATGTACCATTATAATAAAATATCTTAGGAATAAATAGGTATGTACAGACAGTCATTAAACAATCATTTAATACAGGAAAAAATTATGGAAAAAATAGAATCATGTTTTCAAATTAATAGTTCATATTGGAAATATATGCTAATTTCTACCTTAAATTAACCTCGTTCATGGCGCAATACAAAAACGTCAACCAAGATTACAAGAGAATAGAAACATCACTAATTCATCCAATAATGAACTACCTAGAGATGGTCACAAAGATTGCAATAGTATCTCTTCCTTAACAAGATAACCTGACATATATGAATTCTGCTAATCTATAGTAATAGTAATAATAATAGTAATCAGAAGCAAAGCATTACTACTACTATCAAATATGTGTGATTCCCATTTCCCTAGGATTGGCTCATTTCCTATCTGTACATTGTGTTTTGAGATCAGCATACCAGAGTACAGTTATGTGAGATCAACATAGGGTATAGTACAGAGATAGGTGGTATCAACAAGCCAGGCTATTCACAGATCATATCAAGTCATTGTCGATGTCCTGGACCAGTGCCAAGCTCTAGCAATGTGGATTTATAATAGAAGGTTTGACTAAGTGGTTTATCAATAGATTTGTATGTGAATCCATATATAGGTGAATTAGTCAAGTGGGGAGATCAACATAAGCTATTATTATATCTATACCCTTTCCTATATCTCTTTCTCTCTCCCTTTTCTCTTGTTTTCTATTTCTTTTCTTTCTTTCTCTCTTTTCTCTTGTTTTCTTTCTTTTTCCTCTCTCAGATCTCTTTCTATTCTTTATCTCCCTTCCCTTTTCCCTCTCTCTTTTTTCTTTGTTTCCTTTCTCTTGATTCTATTTTTTCTTTCTTTCTCTCCTGCTTTTACCTCCCTCCCATCTTTCTATTCTTTCTCTCTCCTTTCATCCCCCACTCTCTTTCTCTTTCTCTCTCTCTCTTTCTCACACACACACACACACACAAATTCCATATTTCACACTCTCACCATACAGAATTCTAGACATACTAGTATTCAAAGAATTTCATACTGCATAGCAAAAGGATTGCCCCATAAAGGATACGCCTAGGTTGATAGTTCAGAACCAGTACATAGATCAAATGTAAGGGTACTTGTTAAAATATACAAATGAACGCACTACATAAATAAGGCAAACATAAATTATAGGTGTGTTTTGGGTAACATGGATTTTATTGCGAAAAACATAATATAGGCAACCTATTTTATTTTATTTTATTTTCATTAATATGCATTTTCATCACTATTAAAATACATACATTCACTTGCTGTTAGAGATGATCTGTGATACTGAAGCAACTGCCACTTGTTTCTATCAAAGACAAGGGTCACACGCCTTTAATATGATCGGTCAGGTTACCAGAAACACGTGTATTATTTGATACGCTTAATACCCTTCCAGTACTGTGGTAACCTCAATGTTATAGACCTCATAAACAGTCTCTGTACTCATATATTACAGCTGTATATACTCTACTTGCTGAAATATACATTATACAATATACTACTTAGTCAAGATTGTCGCAAATGGGTGAAAGATTCCCGCAGCGACGTTAAACTCCATAATCACTCACTCCCTTAGTCAAGACAAATAAATAAAAATGTGAATATAATGTGCCCAAAAGCTGTGGATAGGGCATATTATAAACTTACTAATACAATAGGATTGAGAGATTTGTTGCTTAACAAATAGGTGGTGGAATCATTCAACTACCAGTATATACAATGAGTCTTTGATTAAGTCATCAGGAATGGGTGAAAGATTCCCACCGTGACGCAAAACAATAACTCACTCACTCACTCTGATCAGGAAAACACTTATATAGCAGTGGAAACACGGATATTTCAGAGCATTTCTGATTGTCAATTAGAAAGGCAGGTAATGAATTTGTGTCATAGGTCAAATCAGTGGTAGTAAAAACATTGTGAAGTAAATAAAATTTAATAAGGAAAATAACGTAGCTGATACACCCTAATGTCTCCGTTCAGTGAATATTTATTGAGATTGTGTAACAGTAATTTGAGTCTCATGTATGACAGCATACAAGCAGTTCTGTCTCCATGTTTGACTGGTACAAGCCATTGACAGGGTGTGCCTGTGTGTGATAGGCATGGTTATGTTGACAATGTACAATATATGCATGTTGTACATAACACTATTGACCTACATATCAGCAAACTGAATGTCATTTGGTGTGTTCATTTTTGAACGCCATGAAGAGGAAATATTAAACTGAAATCAATATGTACAGTCGATCCCCATTTATTCGGACTTCAGATATCCAGTTCCCTTGCTATCTGCACGGTTTTTACTGGGAACCAATATTTTCCTATATAAAATGACTCAGATAACAGGAAATTCAGTTTCTGTTTACGGTCGGACATTTCCTGGAACCAAACAGACAAATTAAGTATAATTTATGTTCAGATATCCATCCGGACGGTAAATGTTGTGAAGGTTCGTGCCATATAAGAAAACAACAATTTCTATAGTAGACTGTTTGTTTAACAAGTTACAAAGTCACGAAGGGCTCAAACCAGATTAGGCCGATAGAGAGACACCATTTTGACAACAACAAATTGTTAGAAAAGCTGTTGAAAATAATCAGTGTCAGTCACGTTGGATAAGTGCCATGTGTTTGAAATGTATGATGCACCAGACAGCATCTGCCACAGGAAGGTTTGTTTCAGACAGCACATTTATATCCATATATATCATGAATCGTGAATTTGGATATCATAATACTATTATATCAGGCCTATTTGCAGGTGGTGTCTCAATCTGTACTTATTTGTTACATGTTAATATTGAATGTCATTGGCCTATGCCCTTAGTTATATACGTTTTTGGACTGAGTAACACTGTCTGAAAATCTTTAATATAAGCATAATGAAGTACAATTTTCTGATGTCTACTGATAAAAAAAAATAACACTTTTTGAACCCGTTATCCAGTGGGGTTTGGGTGGCATGCTCCCGAAAATTTTGAAATGTAGGCCTAAAAAAGTACAATATTTCCTGATATCTATAGCAAAAAAAAGCCCCAACAAAACACCACTAATATGTAACTCATATTTTTATAGTCTAAACTAACAAATTAGTATGTAACATGTAATAGGATTCTCGCAAGAAATTATACTGATAAAGTTCTCAATTTGTGTTTCTACAACTTTGGTGGTTCATTTATATGATCCAACGATATCCGTCAATATTATGCGCAAATTAACAAAAATAATAAAATAATGTGAAGAGAAAATCCGTTTACAATCCGTGATAAATGAAAAATAGGGTGGCAATTCTTGCCAAATTCAGACATCCGGAAATTCAGTTACACGCACGATTTTACCTGGAACACAACAGTCAGGATAAACGGTGGTCGACTGTATTAATATCTTTGATGTATCGTTCAATTTACCAGGCAAACTATGTATATGTTGACATAATTATGTTATATAAAGTATGACGTCTCATAGAATTAAAATAATACTGCTCTTAATTAGATAAGACAGTTGTATGTAGTGAATTTTTATTGTTATACAATAGTAGCATACTGTAGTAGTGAGTTGTTTTACATCACAGTGGGAATATTTCACCTATAAGTGACGAAGTATACTGCAGTCAAATATGTAGTTATTTGCCATTTATATGTAAAGATGGAAAATCTAAATCTGTACTATAACTTTAGATTAGCATTGTACATGATATGCCCATTTTAATATTTAATTCTTCGTGCTTAGATAAAATGCATATTACTTGCTATATTTAGAAATATGGTCATTTGAATCTTTAACATATAACATTAGTTTAACATTATTCTAGACATGGGAGCCTATTCTCAAAACGTTCTTACATTCGTACAACAATCTTAATGATTTGTAAAGTAGGGCTATGAAAAATGTTATACATGTTATTAGGTTAAGAAGATCATAAGAATATTTCAAGAATAGGCCCCATGGTAATTTTAACAGTTAACCCGTACAACTCTCCTCTGTTTAACTGACCATTTCCACACAAACCAATACCAGTCGTCAAGCAAAGTTGATGTTCAAGTCAAGAGGGGGGTTGTCCAGTTATCCCAGTGGTTGAATCATCAAAGCCAGGAAGGTTATCCCTGTAAATCCTGGCGGGTTGTCATTCAGTAATCTGCCCCTGAGCCTTTAATTCCAATACAAAAATTGACTCCATGGCTCGTGTTATTCGAGGGTTAACGTTTAATTTTAAACATGGGTGCTGTTGACTCTGCTTAGTGCAATATTTTCAATTTTAAAAATTACAATAAATGTCAATTTTAAAGACAACTATAAACCAATAGAAATATCAACATTAATTAACCTTTTTCAGAATGACCCACAATATTAAATGATAGTAAAAACTGTAACATAAATTGTTTTTTAGTAATAAAAATTAATATGCATTAATGTAACAATTTAACCTATTAACAGTAATGTCTGCAGTGTTAGAGACACATGTTCAGGAAGAGAATGAATTGTTTTGAGGATGACTTTGAAAGATACCCTAAAATGTACTAAACTTGACTCACGTAACCCTAAAATGTACTAACCTTGACTCACGTAACCCTAAAATGTACTAACCTTGATTCACATAAGATCTGGTACATCACATCAACAATCAGTGATCCAAAATAATTGGACTTGATTTTCGGTTTGGAATGGTGCCCAAATTAGCTCACATAAAAACATCAAAGATGATGCAGATAAACTTATGAGTTCCAATAAACGAAAGTTCCAAGCCGCCGAAAATGCGGCACCTATTCGTGAAACGATCGCACTACAATTGACCTCCGAGATTCTTATAATTCTGTCATAGTTGTATTGTTAAAGAGCTTCGAGTCGAGAATATGCTCTCATTTAAACAGACAGACCTAAACAAATTCACACAATCGTCCACAGTGCTCAGATAGGCTTCTACAAACTTTGCTTGTGTCAACGTGGTAAATATTCCCAGGTGATCACTTCACACTTTCTCATAATAGACCAATCGCACTGGTCAGTTCTCAAGACAAGGTGATGACCAATGCAGTAATAATAGCCTGGACAATACAGACCGGTCAGAACTCAGGACAAGGTGATGAACACTGCAGTAATAATGGCTTGGACAATACATACATGGCTCAGTTCCTTTCAGTGGGAAATAACGGGACATTCCTACACTACAGTATGTTTCATGCTCATGTCATATTGGTATGCGATGATATATAGATGACTAAGTTTAAAACATATTAGGCCAGGAAAGTTAATTGCTTGTTTTATGCATCTGCTGAACATATTGTAGCTGGGTGTTTTTTTCAGGTTTATAGCATATTGCATATTTAGATCATACAAGGCAATAGTGAATCATCTAAATGGCAAATAGTATACCTCTATGGCAATATGGAATATAATCTCTTATCAAAGAAGGAATTATAAGGATGTATGTTTCCCTCAATAGCTATACTATACATGTATATGGTAGAATATTATCTCTTATAAAAATATGCTTGCCTTTAAAGCTATATAGAAGTTTATGTCTAATAAAGAAATAATGCTATGTTTACCTATAAAATTAAATAAATAAAATCTCTGTTATAAACTATGGTTAATCAGTACAACACACACACACACACACACACACACACACACACACACACACACACTCACCATGCACACATGCATGCATGCACACACGCACGCACGCGCACACACACACACACACACACACACACACACAAACCATATACTGATTAACCATAGTTTATAACAGAGATTTTATTTATTTAATTTTATAGGTAAACATATCATTATTTCTTTATTAGACATAAACTTCTATATAGCATGTTGGATATACCTGGTATATTAACTAAGAAATTGTAGCTATTCAGTTTATAGCTTTAAGGAGCATATATTAATATACAATCTAATCAGCACACTTGCATGACATAACATTCACCCAATATTTGGAAAGTACATGTTTATTGTGAATATGTATTTGGTATATTACAGTTTACAAAACACAAGAAAAACAAAGAAACAACACTAATAATGCATCCATATGTACATGATATCAAATCAAATATTTAAATCAAACATATATACTTAGTTTAGCCTGCAATGTTCATGTTGTTTGTTGTTTGAAATTCCACTGAGAAGCATGGAGCATAATAGGATGGATGTATTTAGTTTAAAATTCAACATTGTGTTTGTTAGTCATATCACATCTGTCACATCTGTTAAATGTAGGTTTAACATAATATTTACACCAAACTAGACTGTTCGCATTCATCTGGTTATTTACTTCAGAGGTGATATGAATAGTGTTTGTATACGGTATTTGCAACACAATATAATTGGAATTTAAAAACCAATAATGCAATGTCCCATGAATATACATCGCACAATGCTAAATCCTCATTATTTAGAATTACAAAAGCTATTCTTCTTGTTTCTACATTGTTTGATGACTTTGTTGGTTATATAGACTTATTGATAACACAGTGCTATCTCCAAATTATGTTGTCCCGTATAGGTGAAATATTCTTGTTGCGACAAAAACCACAAATTCATTAATTCGTTCTCCAAATTGTTGCACCATTTTAAACAATGAATTCAGTATTTCGTACTTGTTGCTGAATATATTAAAAAAAGTTAAATATTGCCATCCATTGAACTTTGTATGATATACCAATTGCAGTTCCAATGGTGGATCCATTGCAAGCACAGTGTGAACGGTTTGTACTGGAGATCAACCAATAGTGCAATGACATTTATACTATTACTGAGGATCTGGTTTAAATCAGGGTTTAGAGCCACATTCAAGATTCTTTCACTTATATCACAGTTTAATAGTGCAATATCCTTAGCACTGAAAGTTACAGTAAACTGGCTGGTACTGGCAGTGAATGAGTGAATAATTGTTCACCCATATGTGACAAAGCTACTGACAGACCAAGAATGATAACTGCATTGCCACTCTACATTGCCACTCTACATTGCATCCTATCAATATCGCATCAGAAAGGCAACATTGAAGCCAGGCCCCTGGAGCAGGATTTGAACCTGGAACCTTTAGCTCCGAAGTCCATCGTTCTACCACTGCGCTACCACACGCCCCCTGGTAGCATTAAGTAGTAGTACCTTCAAAATGTTATTCATGCATTAAGATATTGTGAAGTTGCTGCAATGACCACAGCTACTCAGATGTATACCTTACACACTACTGAAATCATAGAACGAAAGCTGTCCTTCACATATGAACATCTGATGTCCTGCTTACTAAGCAATCAATCAACCGCCATTATTATTAAAATGCATAGTGTACTAATGTCTGTAAATAACTAATCACAATGGCACATGCATGTTCACAGAAGAATACTATCTGAAAACCAAACCGTGCCAAGTTTGCAGTACTTACTCAGGTGTTAAATGTACGTACAAACTTCTCCATTACTCACAGTTCCTTCTTGTCCGTTTACCAGTTCCAACCAGCGCTGTGTCAGAATATTGACGTACGAGTAAGTTCAGTTCTGGATGGGCGACAGAGCAAACAAACAATACGACACGGCTAATGGCTATATTGGAATTCCTCTTGAGAGTGTACAAGATGGTGTATCCATATTGTGTCATTGTTCCAAGACCCTGACATTGGATGGAATTGATGACCAAGAAATGGATTAGCACTGGTCTTAGAACTGTTGAGTTGCTTTGATGTAAGTTGACAAGTGGCCATCTCAATTTATGCATGATTAGGGGTGGTACCAGATGGGAGAGTTCATTTCCACTAATGCCCCTCTATCCTCCCTCCAAAACAGCTGTTTCAGGCACTATAGTAGAAGGTTAGCATTTACAATTCAATCATCCTACCAGATATAGAGGTAGCGAGTCTACCTCATCACATGGAGGCCCAGGGTTTTGTAGCAGTCGAGCAAAGTGCTTTGATCCACACTGCTCCAATCAATGCACTCCACTCCACTCAATAGCATGAGACGGAATTGTGAATATTAAACTTCTAGCTCCTGAAATGGCAGATTAGGTTGTATACTCCCCAGGGAGTTGAGAAGGTATGAGTGCACATTGATCCAATGACAGGGGTAATAATAGTGTAGCGCTTTGAATACACACCTTGTGCATGGAGTCTAGCATGAAATAAATACACCATTATTATTATAATTGTTTCATGAAGAATGCATCCTCTTTGAAATTATCTGTAATCTTCCGTAAATTATTTCTTGCTACATTTTAAATTTTCATTGTTTATTTACAGTGTACCATAAAATACATACATAATATCATAAAATGTTAAATAGTTAGCATTGGTATTAGGCTTTGCTCTGCTAGAGTATTCACAATTAATTACTGCTCTATGTACACTCTATTTACAGTGTAATAGAACATCTTTGATTGTCTCTGAAGGTGCACAACAATATATAGTACAATTGCACTTTGGAAAGGGGAGTAATTCTTGACAAAGAATTACCCAATCAGCTCCATGAAGCATGCTTTGCATTACTTCATTATTCCAGTCATAAATACCTGTTGTTCATGTATACGGGCAAAACAACATATAATTTTGTTCAATTATTTGAGAACAATTAAATACAAATTTGAGCAACGTTGCGAAGCCCCATCATGTTGACATGATGCGTGCCTTTAACCAACAAGCCCTTCCACTCTCTATAGGTGGAGTTAATTTTGTCACAGCGATATGTCAATAATATCTGTAAATATTTGGTAAATGGTCTAGTTATTGACAGGTATTGTTGGTACTCTCCGTGTATTGATCATATTCCTCAGGTCTGCTTACAATCATAAGAGAAATATGACATAACCAACAAGCACCGACATTTCACACTCATCAATTGTTGTGAATATGTGATCAAACGTAAAATGAAAAGTCATGATTGGTTGTAAATAAAAACAGGTATTAAAAGATATCTGAAGAAGGATATCGACGGAATATGTGAAAACGTAAATGTGAATGAACATTTTATCGCGACAACTACAGATTTCTAGTTAAACAGTGGCCCTGAGTCATTTCATGAATAACTACACACACTTATACTCACACTCCAGCGGTACTTAATTCCATTCAGGACTCAACTTGTCAGCTTTCAAGATCCATCTAAGAACAGTTCTCTTTTAGCCAGCATATAACTAAGTGCCTTTGAGCAGACATTTCCTGGATAATGGCGAAATATAAATCATGTAACTTTACTTAACTTCATGTGGTACCCCTGGCACACATCGAAAGGGAAACTTATTTTATTTACCTTATTTTATATTTTATTTTATTATTTTATTTCATTTCTTTTATTATAATGTTAATATTTTATCATCATCATCAATCTTCAATCTTCAATTATTTATTCCATTTAAAATCCACTTGATATTGCAGTAGATCCATAAATGTAATGAATCAATATCCTTAAAACACATTGACTATCGAACAAGTTTATGAAATATGATCTACTCATGTACTTTGAACATCATACTCCATGCGCAGAGAATATGTTCAAAGCAATTATATTAATTATATATGATACAGTTTATGATTAATGGTATTCAATTTCAGACCTAGTTTAACAAAAACTGTCCATCAAACATAAACTGTATACTGTATAATCAATATCAATAATTTGTTAACACAGGAAGTTTTCAAACAATCATTTTCTTTTTATCTACATCATCTTGTGATTCAGAAACCAAACTTCAACTGACAATACTGTTTCTATAAAAAGGACATGCACCAGTACTTTGTGTGGGAATGATGGCAGTGTCTATTAACACCTTCAAAGCTGTACAGATAGCAATAGATAACCCAAGTTGTACATCTATTGGTGAAAGTGTTAATGCCACATCAAGTGCATTCTACATACTTTAACCCTCTCCCTGCTGGATTAGGTACAGGTAGTGCTCTTTAGGGCATCTGTTGCCCAGCATTGAGAGGGTTAAGTATTGCAGCTACTGATGCAATTAGTGATGAGTTCGAGCATCTGGTACGAGTGTCTCGGATATCTTTATGCAGTGATCACCAGCCGTGAGATAATCAATCAATGAGCAGCCTATATCTACCAAGCCATAATCAGCTTCCATGCTCTAATTGTATCACACAACAACATGTATATACTGAGGGCCGTAAATAAGTGAACGTGGGAATTATGGAAATGTCAATAAGTCATTGTTGAGATTATTTCTGGAGTTTGTAGAAGTATATGGTACAAATTTCTAAAGATAATTTTGTGAAGCTTATTGCAAAGGGTTGTATAGTAGCTATAGAATAAAGAGGTACACAATCGGTTATCAATGTCAACACAACTATACATACCTTCAATGTTGTTACAAGGATGTCAATCCATAACTGGTTCTATGGAACTCAGAAACTGGTGTGAAGTAACTATTTCACAACAAAAAGTTGTGATACACAAACTGCTTCTAGCATTTTCTCCAGTAATATCGCCATGGCAATGCGTTTCAAAGTATTATTAGACTGACAATTAAAAACCCCGCAACATAGCAACAGTTACATGATATGTGTAGTGCTACCGTAAATCTTGGGGTATAAGCCCATATTGGGGTATAAGCCCACCACCCTTCCGAAGAAGATCTCTTTGGATCTGATGTTCCAACTATGGAAGTTGAAGACTAATTGTGTTTATTAGTTCCTATCTTATCAATCTATGACAGATTGATAACATTCAATATGGTGGCCGTAAATCAAATGTTCCTGTTTTCGGTCCTATTTTCGATCTGTAAATATTACAGCAATAAGTTGGGATCTTCTTGTGGTATAAGCCCAGAACCTTATTATCCATTATTGTATGAAGTGAGCCCCCTGGGCTTATATCCCAGGATATACGGTAATTAAAGAAAATACAGATGGTAGTGTGAAAGACATACCAGATGAACTGCAATTGATAAAATTGCAAAAGTTAATTTTACATTCATAGAACTATGGTCATGTCACCTAAATCTAAAATAGATTTTGAATGCGTACTTACTTGAGGGAGAAATTGGAGCACTTTCCCAATGCCTAAACTTTGACATTTTTTTATATAACGACAGGCGTTCACACTTGATAATTACATCATTTCAAAGAATAAATATCCAAATTTCTCTGCAAATAATTTTGGAAAATCACAAAATGCCTCCATATTTCTTCATAACACAGCTTTGGTGGCACTTTCCCAATGCTTTTGTCATCCGTGTTCCTTGAGCTGTGAGGACAATGTTATTCCATGTAACTTTCAGATCTCCATTAATGTGTAGAAGTATATTACTTCTTCAGTTGGATATCCTAATTAAAGGTGATTACCCCCTGGAGGGAGTTTCTTGCAGAGGTAATTTAATCCCAATAGTCCGCAGACTTCATTGTTAGAATAATGCTGGACTGGTCAATTCCACTGATAGAAATCAGATAGTAGCAAGGTTTATCTCTCCAATGGAGACAGTGATCTCTGCCACAAGCTATCAATCACTATTGTATTCAAAAACCTTTACAAAGAACCCAGTAGAATCCCGTTAAGAATGTCAATATGGTTTTGTTCGATCACATTACACACCCTTCTTAGAGCCTCCCTAAGCCAAAGGTGGTTAAGAAAATCCTCGCTAAAATCTCATTCTTTTATTGACAGATGTAATTTTTTTTCAACTCGCGTGTAGATACTAAAACTTAGTAGAAAGTCATTATTGGCTAATTCATGGGGAACGTGGTCTCTGGGATTTTGTTTTTGTTTTGTTTTCTTCATGTGAAGTAACAGGGTTTTGTCCTGAAGACGGGACAGGAGGCGGAGATGAGGACATTAGTCACTAGAGTCACGTCCCGCTACAGGACGCTATGTTTACTGTAACGTCAGATTAGGTAACGTGGAAGTTGACAACTTTGGGTGAGATTCATGGAAGTCCTTGTGACATACTGTAGTCTCAGGTAGCCTCAACACACCAAGTCATATATTTGTGCTATTGTAAATAAGAAATAAATATAAAAATAAATAACTCTTAAAGAAGTCTCCTACTTTCCTTTATCAAACACAAAATTAACATATATTCACATGCAAGAACATTGATTTGTACAACTTCCATTAATTTTTTTAAAATTTTTTTTAAACTTGGGGTTAACTGTATTGCCACAGTAAAGATAGCGCATCATAACAATATTGAGTCAGAAAGGTAACATGCTTATTGCTAATGTATCATAAATGAACACATGACTGCATTTAGCAAGTATCTGTAATTTCAAGATGTATTGAATTTAATGTCAATACAAGAAAGACAGTACAACATTTAATGATAGCACTAACATTCCGCTACTGATCTAATTAACCACAATCACTTCCATAGGGCATCCGTAGTTGCCTCCAGCATGGATAAGGTTAATCTGGATAATTTGTTGTATTCTACAATCTCTATTCTTCATGCAAAGTAATTTTTAGGCAAAATGTACTGTAAAAAATTGCATTGTACCACGAAATGTAATTATAGATTAACATAGAGCTAACAATAACATAAAAATGGTAGCTGACCTGGGCTGTTTTTTTCAATATATATTCACAATGGTTGTCATTATTTGATAAATCTCTGGAAATATTGTGACAAATAAAATCATTATTACAATGTTTATAATACATTGTGAATTCATTCTTAATTACAACAGCTCAAATACAGTACGCAAAAATCAACAATTCAATTGAAATAAATAATGCATTAAAAAAACGGAATTAAATGGAAAGACATTTCTTCAGGTTATTATTAAACATGGAATAAAGTTCTATTTGATTGCAGAGATTCCTGCTGAAAATGGATTCTACAAAATAATATTGTATCCAGAAATATCAAATATTTGACACGATTAGAGATGATCATAATATAGAAGCTAACAATAACATAAAAAAATTTCAACACATATACATAATGGTTGTCACTATGTGATAAATCTCTGGAAATATTATGACAAATGAAATCATTATTACTATGTTTACAGTACATCGTGAATCCAAAATACAGTACACAAACAAACAAAAATTCACTTGAAATTAACAATACACACTGCTGGTGTAATTGAATACCACAGAAAGTATTCTCGTTCAATGTCAAGATAACGACAGGCATTTACATTTGAGTGACAAATAAACTCAATACAGGGATCTATCATACTAAGATTTGTATCCTGTACCATGATGAAATATTATCATGGAAGTTGACAAATTATCAAAATGAGTTACTTTGTTATCTTGACTTGAATCAGCGAATGATTTCATATGTATTCTGCCATCGATTTTTGTATATACATTTTTTTTCTCTGTAGAGCCTTATAATTACACGAACACTAAATATTGTACTTAGTTACCAATGGTTACATGTAGTTTCCAGTAACCAACTACTATATGTAAGATGGCACTATTCTTAGTTATCCGAACCCCACCCCAGGCAACCATAACTGAGAATAAATGGCCCTGTTCCTTTGAGCTGTGCTAAGTGTTTGGAGTACTCCGAACAGACAATATTGTCGATGGAACATCTTGCATACTGTGCGGTCTGTACTCGCACACTGTGCAGTCTGTACTCGCCAGTGCGGTAGTGCAGACTGCACAGGAAAAGTACAGCGACGTCACCACATCATAAACAACTCTTTGCTACCATCTTGCTTGTGCAAGACGTGTGCGAGTCGTTCATTTCACTCAGTACACCGTACTAGAGTGAGGTCACCTGTCTGAGAACACTTCGCACACCTGAAAGTATTGGGGCTTCATGCCGTCCCACCAGCCACGTTTGAATGGAGCGCAGGGACAGATAACCCGATGTATTTCCAATTGTCGCCAACCACGAAAATACTGTGTACAGTAAACTGGGGCCAGCCTCCTTAAGAAGATGAATCACTGATATACCACTAGTAATACAGACTTTACAGTGGTGTTAGTACTCTCTCCACTGAGTTATCTATGGCATAAATCTCCCAGTATGTTTACAGTATGTCTTATCATAACTAGATCTCTCAATCAAAAGTACTTTGTAATATATCGCAAAGTGTGTAGGTATATACCCTGGTGAGCCTTTGTTGTTATTACCTGTTTTTAACAGTGTATCAATTACCTGTTTTTAACAGTGTATCAATTACCTGTTGTAACAGTGTATCAATTACCTGTTGTAAGGATGTATCAATTATCTGTCAATTACATCATATGCTTGGAGTCCATGAACACAACACACAAATGCAAGCAGCCATTTTGAGACAAATGTTATGATAGTTACAATAGTAACGTCGCCATTCCATACTTTAAAGTAAATATAGTAGCATAAAAAAAAATGGAGAGTACCAACGCTAAAATATCAATTCTACTAATTACACCTGTCCACAGAACATGTAACATTGTCAGATTATGGTCTATTTAGCTAACGTTATATTTTAGGCTACAGTAACACAGAGTTGACAAGGCAGTATGTAGATTTGGGGCCAATTTCAATACATTAAATATAATTTTTGACATTTAGTATGGTATTTGGATTTGTAGAATTAAGTGTATTAGGAGAATACCATAACAATAAACTTCTTCACAAATAAGTATATAGCCAACAGTATGTCACAACTATGGAGCAATATTGTTCTTTGTACATTGCTTAAGTAATCCACAGGAATCTAAGGTTTGTTTTTGCATGCTGTATACTTTAGAAATGAGAAAAGGTTCACAAATACCAAGTCCGACTATAGACAGAATAGAACCAAGCACATGGTGACAAATATCTCTCGACACAATTAACACCTGCTATTTAATGATCCCAGCTCTCATTCAGAAGTCTACGCTATTGACATCAGAGGAAAGCGACCAAAGAAAGCATCACGACCTTGTAGTGAAATCTACGTTGATTGACACATGTATAGCAAACAATGAATTTTTTTTTGCGAGTTTGGACAGTAAACATATTACTTTGTAAGCTTTTATATACAAGAAAGTTTCCTTCGCGAATAGGAAATTAATAATCGAATCAATTCTTATATTGCTCAAATAATAGAACAGTTATATCTATATACATGTATACATTAACTCTCTCCATGATGACATCAACCGGAGAAGACCAAAAGAGCAGTGCCTTACCTAATTCAACATGGAGAGGGTTAAGGGTAGTCTAAGGGGGAGATAATCACCCATGCGAGGCAGAAACATAACATATAAATTGAACCTCAGAAGGTAGTAATAATTTATTATAGTTAAAAGGGTAAGCTTGTACGAGTTTCGTGGCTTTAATCTTGAGAAAGATTTCTCTGTGTGTGTGTGTGTGTGTGTGTGTGTGTGTGTGTGTGAAAAAATAATGAGATATCTTCTTAAATTATTGCATTTACTAAATAGTAATGTGTTTTCATATACATATATATATATATATATATATGAACAAGTATAAGTTATGATGAAACAAGACTGATAGAAATACATTAAGAATGCTATATAATGGATTGATATGATAATGACAATTACCGTAATATCATCTTTTGTCAGTCCATACCTGTGGGGGTTCAGATATTTTACAATCAACCCCAATTATTCTCTGTCACATCGGAATCATTCACTTGAGACTTGCTATTAAAATTAGGAAGGCAATTCTGATTTTCATAATTAAATAGATGGAAATCTTCTAAATCTATTCCATGTGGCACCTCAGACAACACAAACCACTGAAGAACCATTGGCCTACTTAAAGGAATTGTTGAATCAATCGTCTACAGGCACATACAAAACAATATTATAATGTGTTTGGAACTCGACACCTAGATCTGAAAAACACTCTTTTGTTGTGTTTGCGATAGTGTTATTGTGGATGTTATGTAGGGTACGATTATTCACATTGATCTACTGAGGAGAGCATAACAAAACAATATACTATGTCGTACTAAGATAGTCTTTAAGTAAACAATAGGTTTTTACATGCATAATTTTATATGTTGTATTATTCCTGTACTTACCAATATCAGTAGAGCGAAGTCATTTATGATGTTAAAATACATTAATAAGAACACTCAGATTGTCTACACGGGCTGCAGTGGAAATTAATTGGACGTGAAATTATTTAGATGATGTCACAATATCCCAAATGTTTTCTGCTTACACATATACTGAATTATACTTGATTGACTATTAGTGGTAGTATTTCATTCATGAATTTCTTTTTTTTTAAATTATACAATCTACCTGGACCATTCAATCCAGGTATAATAGACCCTCTAAGTTAGTAAGATGTTGCATGTTGACCTAAGTATTTACATGTTTACATGGATCTTTACACTCCATTAACCAAGTTACGGAACTAGATGCTCGATCTAGCAATGTTTCCATTTCCAGTATCATCATGGTAATTCTATGAAATATTGTCAGAGAACATTTGATACAGATACTTCTTTAAGTTTATGTACACAGTTATGACTTCAATCCATATAAAAGACTAACATTCAGAAAGTTAATAAAGGTTCTTTCAGCCAGGCAAGGAAATAATTTAAATTAATTTTATTATTTTTTAAATTGTGGTTTAGATCAGCTTTCAAGATTCTTTGACTTATATCACGGCTTGTCAGTTAGGACAGGAGGAAACCCACAACATCTGTAGTGTTGAATGTTGCAATAAACCTACAAGCACCAGATCGTACTGACAGACCAAGAATGATAACTGCATTGCCACGGTACAGACATACACATCCTATCAATATCGTGTCAGAAAGGTAACTTTCGTGACCATTGATGCTGAACTCCTGCGATGGAATTTGAACCATAGAGCTACCACCCACCCCCATTAGCTTGAAAACTGATATAATGTGTGCATGTAACTATGAATGGAAGACCAACATACAGAAAGTTAAGAAAGGTTCTTATAAGTCAGGCAAGTAAAATATTAGTGGGTTAATCTCCCTGTATACCTCAAACCTTAGTACAGTCCAGGTATGACCAGTCGTCACTCAGCTAGAACCAGTAATTGTATGCAGTAATTAATACCACAGTTTAACACCTACTCTGTTATGAAGTAATCCATCAAGATATTATATTCATAATTTTCTAACGTATTGATGCATGATATTAAATATACTGTGGAAAAGATATCACCTAATTGGAATCATTCCCAAAATGGGAAATAGCAGTCAGGTTAAGGTCAATTAATAAATTAATTATTTAATGCAAAATTGTAATGGTCATTAAAGGCAATGCACATAAATGAAATTGTATAGTATTGTTTACCAGAAGATCAATAAATGTCAAATGACTGGTAAACTTTATGTAATTCTTCATCAAAATTTACTGAATTGTCAATATTGTTGAAACATAACAGATATATTGTTTATTTATACACAGTAATTCTTCAAAAACTCAGCATGCAGTAAAATATTTTATTTTATTTTGTCGCAAAATCTGTGTACAATCCCTGATAAATTAAGAGAGGGTGGCAACTCTTGCTAAATTCAGACATCCGAGAATTCAGTTACCCGCACGATTTTACCTGGAATGCAACCATCTGGTTGAATAATGGTCAACTGTATTCTTATTTTATTATTAATATGTAAATTACTAATGTCTTGAAATCATATAAAGTTGACATAAATAGTCTAAAATATTAATGAAAATATTACTAACACATAGATGTACATGTATAATATTCTCAAATGACACTTTTGTAAGAGAAAACTTAATAGTATCACCCCTTTCGATTAACATTCATCCCATGTCTAAATAGATAAAATAATCCCTAAAGATTTGCCATGAAACAGAAATGACCTCAACAACAGAACATATACTAAAAATGACCACCGGATATTTTACCTCAAACATCCTTGACATCAAACATTCTCAAAACAGACACAGGGAAAACATCCTCAAGCCAGAGACAAACTTTCTAACTTATCACTGAAGTATGTACAAATTGACATTAATAGGTAAACACTGTACGGCTGATGAGTCTTGGATTCGCAATGAAATACACACAACTTTCTCCACAGATGTCCGTTTCCTGATAACAGCTGTCAGCACACCTGCTTATCTGGCAGTTGACATGTCCATATAATTATTAAGGATGTGCAGTCGGCCACTGATATAGATGGCTAATTGGACACTGATGTCAACATCAAGCTGGACATTGATATACCCTCACATCGACATGCCTTTGGTATTTGATAGAGACAAATGTGATGGATTATTCACTTAATAAGCTGGATTAACTTGGTCAGGCACACTGCATATGAATATATTATGCCTTACACAATGTAACTAATATGTACAAGATGGGATGTATTCTATGTACAAGAAGACGCGTGTATCAAGGCTTTATAGATTGTTACTGAACCCGAGGACTGTGCTGATCCTGGGATTCGAACCTGAGTTGCTGGATTGCGAGACCAATGCTTAACCAACAGCCAAAGGGGTAATCCCATTGGCAAAGACCATCTGGACCACACGGCTACATTACTATTCCTACCCTCAACCCTCTTTTGTTTTTTTGTCTCTTGCTTTCCCCATTCCATCCAAGCATGATCATAATTGAAATGTACATCACTATCAAACTAGGAACAAACAATCTCAATCAGAAATCAGGAACAAACAATCTCAACAAGAAACTACTCAGCATTTCCAATCTAGAAATCACAAACAAACACCACATCAACACAATAAATATATGATGTCCTTAACAGCTTAATACATAGGACCCTCAATAGACATATCAATTTGTGGTTGGCTGGACCCAATAACTAGAGAGGGATATGTATGGCAGACCCAATACAAGAGAGGCACTGAATAGTAACTATTTCTCCACTGACTTCATCTACATTGATGTATATTGATGTCTTCACACACCACAGATCCTTCACAAAGTCTCAATTTACTATCCAATGGATTTCTCAAGAGACAAATGAACATATTACAAGTCAATTTGTGCCCATATGCCCTATAAGGCAGTCTGTGGGACTATTCATAAAACAAGGAATTTAAACAATGATTGAACCTAAATGACAACAAATGTGTTCGATGCTACATTAAATTTATAATAAACAGTATGACAGAAAATACATGCAATCAATCAGGAACGGCTTCTACAAGGAATCATGTAACCAAATCAATATGGTAAATAATAAGGCAGTTTAACGCACAAAATTCACCATTTGCAATCAATACTATCTACTTTATATGAGCAGTCTAACAGGTGACATTTCAGCCCCTATGTTGTTAATATAGGTATGTCATTCAGCAAGAAGTTTATACATACAGTTTATACATAATATACAGACTTGCATCAACAGGCTATGACTCAGTCATGTATATGTGTATAGATGTGGATAACAGGCTGTCATTACAGTGGAAGTGAACACAAAGTATGTGTGGCCACTCATGAGAAATACTGTGTCAAATTTAGACCAGTTTCCTGACTATCAGGATATGAAGTTTAGAATGTATATGGTATCGCCAATTGCTGGTATGAAGTTTAGAATGTATATGGTATCACCACGTGCTGGTATACACAGGGTACTAGGAATATGGTCTAAACATATTTTCATTCAAAAGAAAATGAATGTGGATTGGTAATCAAGCTGGAAAGCTTATTTTTATACTGCTCCTCGAGTGAGTGAGTGAGTGAGTAAATTTTTGTTTTACGTCACAGTGGGAATCTTTCACCCATACATGACTAACATTGAAATAAAACTAAAATAGATGTATATGTTGGTATATACATATTTTTTCCATTACGTTTAGGAACATATTTCCAGAAATTTCGATAACACACTAATTAATGTAACACATTGAATTACAAAGTGCTAACACATCTTCAGAGTTTAAATCTATGAGATTTGATAAAGAAATCATGGACAGATTGGAGAATATTATAATTACTACATATATAGATATATAGATACAAATTTAAAAGCATATAAAGCCATCATAATTACAAGAAATAAAAACATGAATTATTATTACCAGTAATAAACTGATATAAGTGGAAAAATCTGGAAAGAGACTCTAATCCCCAATTCAAAAAGAAAATTAAATAAATAAAGATATTATGAAATATGTCTAGAGGAAATATTGTATAACCCATTCCAAGTTGGATTAATTGAAATAACTGCTATATTCGGCATCTCCAGTTGCTTCCAGCACTGAGAAGGTTAAATTAAAGGGAAACTAGGCCATGAGTATAAATCAGTTTGAGTAGGATTTCATGCTCAACTCAAAGTTTTCTTCACAAATCACCACACTAAATTTGAGTTTTTGAATGAAATCGTACTCAAATTGTTTCGTATTCTTGTTGGCCAGGAGTCAGATAAAATTATAAGTGATTTAATTTTGTTATAACATTAAAATAAACAGGATTACAATGATTAATCTTGAATGTTATTTTTCCTTTCAAACATTTTCCTGAAAAATTCAATGAACACATTCCTAGACACGATCACTAGAAAATAGTTTCATGTGACATTCTCTATAACTAATCCGCTTTATTCCTGAAAAGTGAGATCGCAGAGACATCAAAGACACCAATATAACCTCACAGAGCTGACCTCAGCAATGAGATATAAATATATGTCTAAACCTGTTGCTGGTCAAGTGTAGGGAATGGCCACTGGCTGAACTGGTCAATGGCTATTAGATATCAATACTGACCACCTATGTGTATTACCCTGATAACATACAGTGTAGGCAACTAGCATAGTCAATGAAGACAGCATTAAGATTATTACTTTTACATATATCTTAAGGTGAATATGTTTATAACATGAATATTTATTACTTATAATAAATTGATTTGATTTTCTACAAATGATATAAATCACACAAAATAGTATAGGTAATCAATGGGTATTAAGCAATCATATGGTTTACACGAACAGGGTGCATGCCGAAATAACAAGTGCAATACTTTCACATTATAGTAAGACAAAATACATTTGTTTCAATAAGCATTTCGTTCCAAATTTAGAATTTTCAAATTATACCTAAATATCACAGATCTGTGTATAATGCTTGTATAGGTAAATATCACAGATCTGTGTATAATGATTGTATAGGTAAATAAAAAAAGAACTATAAATTTCAATAAATTTTCTAAAGATATCAAATATAGAAATAAATAAATAAGAGTTGAATAATTGACAAATATTGGTGGAATATATTATCACATAATTATGTCAAATTGTTAACCTGTATAAAAAATACAAGCTTTTGATGATAGTACATGAACCCATTCCATAGATTAACTTAATCAAGTGTGGGCAATCATACTGAGATTAATTAGCATATGAATGTGTGACGAGCGTGGATGACATGGCCATTCGGAAAACAGTGGACAATTCTATCAGGAATCAGTTGCTATTATCTCCTCTCAACGGATATAATAAATCATGCTGACATGTCAATATCACTTAACGCCATTCAGACAATTTAATACCCCGGACCCAATTGGATGGGCCATCATGGACCCATTGGATGAGCCTGAATGTCTTCATACACAGCAGGTATTGAGATAGGTGAATGGGTCTGCTAGTTAACATGAACACAGAAAAACTGACTGTTATAAAATGTACGTGTGCATTAACACAAACAGTTCATCAACATGACTAAATGATGCCTTAAATTTATTATCATTCTAATTCTCAAATGAATCAACATTCATAATGTTTTAACTTTTTCCTGATCTATGGAAATTCTTGATAAAAATGCTGACACAAGTGTATATATATATGTATATGTTTCAGTAAACTGAATGTTACAGTAAACCAGCCAGCATCAGCTGGTACTAACAGACCAAGGTGATTGAAATATTGTAGATTGTAAATGTTTGATGCTTAACAAAAACTCTGAACTTATTAAAAAGGTGTAAAACTTGTCAACATGACTGTGTCAGATGGGAAATAAGTACAAACAGAATTTGTAAACAACCATCTTACAAATTAGCCATATACAACAATGAACTTTGACTTGGTAGTAAATAATTAATGAGTGTGAGGTTCATGAATAGTTGATAGTAATATATTCATTAGTAGATAAAACAGAGTAGTGCTGTAACACATGCACTCAATGCTGGCAGTGACACATATCTTAAAGGTACACACTGGACTTTGGATCAATATCGTCCAATTAGTATTTCCGTACATATACAATTGTTATAATTATCTACCAATTGCTATATTTCCTATTCTTAACATACCATGACGTTTATAATATGAGAATGTACTAAATTAATAAATGTCAAAATAATGAATATGATATACAGCTCATTCCGAATGGGTTATTGAGTACAATACACTTAATTTTAATATGATATTTTACCATTGATATTTGAAGCAAATAACATAATGAGTACTGGTTCTGAGATTATGAAACATTTTTTAGTACAATTTCATGCTCAACTCAAAGTTTTGTTCACAAATCCCCATATACAATTTTATTTTAATCATGAAATTGTACTCAAAAGGTTTTGTAATCTTGAGGACAGATCATATAATAGAATTCTTTAATTGTACACAGTTTTAAAAAATAATTATTATTTATAATAAAATTTTGAGGATTTTAAAAAGCAATAAAATAACTTTAATATCTAATAATATTACATGTAGTCAAATGTGATAAAAGTAATAAAAAAACATTCTTAAATTAACTTTTTCTTTCAATTTAAACCAGCAATAATGTCTAACTCATTCCATTAGAAAAATGTAATCTTTGCCATAATACACTCCAATATTGAGATGTTGAAATAGGCTACAAATCTCACACTTAATAGTTAAATTTTTTTTGGCCTTATCATAGTACATTATTGTGACTCACCATATAATGTCTGAGACAGACGCAACTGAAAGTAGAATTCCAATTGATAATAACACCAGACTACCGACTGTCACTAGAATGCCACCAGATTGCCACTAGACTGACACACAACACTGCCAACTGACACCAGACTGTCAACTGATGCTAGACTGCCAAATGCTGTCACCAGACTGAGATGCCTCGAACCCTAAGTAACTACTGACAATAGATCTTTTCCTCCTGTGTTATCATCTAAACAGGTCATGTGTGTCATGGGTATTGCTAGTGTTACGGGTGTCACGGGTCACAGTCTATGATGAGATAGATTGGGCCCAGATACAGTTCTCATACCCTAATAACTTAACCCTCTCCCTGCTGGATTAGGCCCAGGCATTGCTCTCTATAGCATCCCCAGTTGCCTTCAGCATGCAGAGAGTTAACTGCTATGTTATGTATACAATCCTTGGTATAATGGAAACACTTTTCATACATAGTATGGCTGCACCATTATAAAATAATTATAAAGACGAGATAGTCAAAATTGAGGAACCACCAAGAATAAATAACTAGTCAAATATATCATTACTGATTGATGACAATCTGATCTATATAATAATAATATATTATAATATCTATACATTAAATGTATGGAAACATATATATTATTCATTCTTATACTATCTTTTCAAACTGATAGCTATCACTCAAGTTTCTTGATAACATTGATATGATGCAGTTGATTGGGTATCAACAAAAGCTGTGATATGTTCATGGGATTACAGTTGTCGGGGAAACAACATATTGCTATTTTTTCCAATTGTCTACAGGATATAGTTTGGTCTTTAACAGTGGCTACTAGACTTGGATTTATGCTTAAAAGATTTCTCTTGCAAGACTTGAGGAAAACACTACAAAGTTATATTTACTAACCAGAAATAAGTTTCATGGAGATTAAGAAAGTTTGACCATACCAATAAGAAGGTAAAAGTTGATTTATGTGATGACAGGTATTATGCTATGTGTTTCTATATTATTTATTGTTTTATATGCTTACATGACCAAATGTTCCGATTATGTAAACTGAGAAACAATGTTGTTTCAAACGGACTTCTAACTGACTGGGGCACTATTACAGTATGTCGAAGAAGTGAAGAAAAATTCTGTATAGTATTTCAACATTCACTACAAGTCTTCTAACCATGTATAAGAACACATTTAGATAAAAGTATGCGTCACTTAAACTGATATATAAACACCACAACGCAAACTACAGGTGCGCTAGGGAAACCATAATCCTGGACTTGATTTTAGCATTTGTGTACTGAAATGAACATAATCCTTGAAATAATCCAGGATTTTGACTTGAATAACTGTAAAGCCTGACATAGTAACAGGAACATTCACAGGCTTCGATCAAAGTCATCAACGTTACATTGTCAGTGATAATTTTGAGCTTAGTTCTCTGATACCTGTGATCTTAACCTGATGCGTTTTGCTCAAGTAAATTCCGCTAAACAAAGTACTCCCCACCCTTACACATACTTGACATACTTGACATACTTACACATACTTGACATACTTGACATACTTACACATACTTGACATACTTGACATACTTGACATACTTGACATACTTTGGCTGCAGACTCATTAAATTTATTCGTAATTAGGGGTCGTAATGCGAGAATGTTCGTGCATCCAGTGAAGTCATTACTTTACCTTCAGTCTACTAGAATGTATGGACTTACGTGTCGCAACACTGAGTTAACAAGTTGTAGCTTGACCAGCTGTACCGAGACATGATTCTTAAAATACATAATTAAAGTGTCTTACAAGATTTTGTTGATGTTAAGTTATGAATTTAAAGTTGTCATGGTAACATACATGTTATGGAGTAATATTTGCTTAAAATATATCAATTATATTTATTTAGATTGAAAGGATAAGAATTAATAAAGGTTTGTGACATATCATGATTGAAATTTGAAAAGAAAATATGAATATGAATGCATTTGCTATGAATTATATATGTCAAGTTAATAATATATAATCTTTCAAATAATGTATATACAAAATAACATTTAATATATATCACAATAGACATACAAATGACATAATTAGAATAAACCAAAAACATAGGAATTATTTTGTTTAAACATGCCATAATTCATTATCATTGGAACTTATTTCATATCATAATCATTAAATAGAATTTATGTTATTGAAATTAATCTTGGTGTAATGATATATACCTATGGTAGAACATATTTATATAATTTGAGAATGCCATTGAAAAAGACACATGTACTTATTAGGTAATCCAAGGATAATCCAGTCATTCATCACATCATTCATCACATCATTAAGCAACCACTACAAACCATAAAACTATTTTTGTAATTTTGACCACCTTTTCGTTCCTTTAATAAATATCTTGCAAAAATTGTCTGGTGACCCACTCATATTAACAAATTAAAATGTTCTTACATTTATTTTTTTCAGTCACTGTCAGAAAATTAAAAGAGGTGGATGTACTGGGTATCTACTACTGTATGCTAAAATTGTTTTCAACAAGCATATGACCCACCACTAGGATTAAGAACAAAAATACCCTATGTAGCTGGTGTGATATAAGATGCTCCTACAATAGAGCTCAGTCGGTAGAGCATTTTTTGACTCACAATCCCGAGATCGCCATGGTCCTCGGTTACACCAACATCACGGGCATATTAACAATACGCATTTCAAGGATAGTTGACAATGTTCTACTCATTATATTTTAATTATGGACAGCTGAGGGTTAAAGAAAATAAGAGAGAAAAATAAAAGAATGACAATTTCATTTTAAAATTCATGTACATAATATTTTTAATGTACTCACCTACTCCGAGGTCTAAGAAGCAGACACTGCCTGTCTGATCGAACGCGACTGCATCTGGTGTGATCCACAAATTATTGCAGACATCAGGCTGGCCTTGTACATACTCCAGAGTCAGTGCGCACTCTCGACACAAGGCCCATAACTCTATTTCTGTTACACTCGTCTCACGATTTAATAAAACTTCCGAAAGTGACAAGGTCTCCTCACACTCTATCATGGCTGACTCCAGTTCCATTTCTTTTCTGAAAATGAACAACAAAAATAACAATTAAAACTATTTTGTAAGTTTTGAATATGAATAATTCACATTAATTGAATTTGAGGAATAAATAGATGTAACTTTTTTATGTTGCTTTCTTAATGTGTTGGTTATTCCCTCAGACATTGAATCACACTGTAGATAATACATGACGTTGCTGCAATTTTTCTCCCACCATAAATATATTGCTGAAATACTGTGGCTGACAGCAGGAAACACCATCCAACTAAGTACTATTTTTTTACAAATTTCAAATGCTATGTAGTATAAATGTGGGGCGGGTGGTAGCGCAGTGGTATAACAGTTGGACTTCGGAGCCAGAGGTTCCAGGTTCAAATCCCGCCCCGGGGGCCCGGCATCAATGTTCGCGAAAGTTACCTTTCTGACGCAATGCAGTTATCATCCTTGGTCTTGTGATTTACTGCAACATTCAGCGCTACGGATGTTGCGTGTTTCCTCCTGCTATAAGTCGTGATATAAGTGAAATAATCTTGAAAGCGACTCTAAACGTCAATTAAAATAAATAAATAATAATAATTTGGATGGTATAATGTACTACTATCAATGAACAGATACAACGTCAATAATCATTTATATTTTTGATTCGTTCCGATGGCTTACGGTATATACCGTATATCAGGGCTCTAATTAGATCACCTTAGCCCCAACCTTAGCCATAGACTACACCAGTATTACAGTTGACCTTAACGGTTACCTTTGACTTGAACCATTTTGTACACGAGAACCCAGGAAGTTATGATGTGTGTGTGCGTGCGTACTCGCGTTTATAATGCGTATCATAACTATATGCATGCATGGGACAGTGGTGTGAACCATATTTCAATGTGACATAATTACGCTTGTATCCATTAACACTCTCCTATTTTGTCATCATTTCAATTCAATTAAGTTGTAACTGTTCGTTATTATATATTCGCCATAGTACCAACAATCAACAGTTTTCATGAAAGTATAATCACGGATAAATAAAGTTGATATGAAATAGAACACAGTTTAATATCCTCTATGTCCCGAGTGTAATGATTTATATTGCACGAGCTTTAGCGAGTGCAAATATACATAATTTCACGAGGGACATAAAGTTGGTATTAAATAGAACACAGTTTAATATCCTATTTATTACCCCAGATGTATTTTAAGTGTATATTCTGTCTAAAACGAAAATAAGTCGATACATTTTCTCGTGACACACGCAGAATAGTACAGTGTCCTGTTTGCACGGGTCAGCCAATGGGAACGCGAGAAAGTATGAATGGGAATGCGATATGTCACGGGCGGTGTATATCGTTTAGATATGTCCTCGTCGAAAACACCATGCTGGGGCAATAATATTCTTTATTATCGGACATCCATGATAATTATAACAGTTTCAGTGTATAAATTGCAACCAAACCCCAAACCAAACTAGCATAACTCGGTTAATGGTCTCAGCAGATTGTTGATACCGATATAACGTCATTGTTTTAGCAAATTCCCTAGGTGCATGCACACTGTAGTTAATAATGCAATATATAATACGAGATAATAATACTATTTGCATCGACGTATCCTTATAATAATGCACACAAAAGGAACATAATACTTATAAAATAAAACACGATATTTGGTCGCATTACATCGACAGCATTTGGTCGCTTATCGTTTGTTGTCGGTTGGATCAGATTGGAGAAGGTGACGCCTAGTCTGAGAATTGTCCCGAAAACGTTCAGCTCGGTGAAGTGCCCACTCTCAAACTTTCCGAATGAAAGAGGAATCAGCGCAGTTTGATTTCCCGTCGTGCTCAAGACTTCGAATGGTCCTAGGAAATACAGCAGAAGGGTTGAGTTTGAAGCCGACTCTATAAGCTCCGCGGTAAACAACTTGGTATGCATCTTTACCACTCCCGACGACTCGTCAACATTGACCTCTACGTCACCGTGGAAATAATGTCCGTACGTCCCCACGAAGCATTGCTTGCAGTCTACGAGCTTGTCTGGTTTTCCGGATCCCTGTTGAGGCGGGGTAGGGACGTTGATCCAGGGAGACGGGAAAGAACAGGCAGTTGATGACGTCAGTCAAGGAGTCTCTCCCAGGAGATGGTCGGACAGGAAGTAGCCCAGCATCTTGTTGGCTCTCTCTCCGGCTCCGGTTCCTAGCCCGCTGACCCCGGAGAATACGGCAAAGTTCTCGTCAGGATAGAACTGCAGATGACTCAGATAGGAATTGAGTGAGCCGGTGTGGGAGACCTTTGTGTAGCCTAAAATGTCGAGATATAACTGCATTGCCACTCTACAGACAGCGCATCCTAGCAATATCGCGTCAGAAAGGTAACTTCCGCAAACATTGATGCCGGGCTCCCGGGGCGAGATGTGAACCTGGAACCTTTGGCTCCGAAGTCCAACGTTCTACCACTGCGCTACCACCCGCCCCGTGCACGTATGAACGGT
>JAUTBT010022195.1:0-60588 GCA_032361225.1 Lepetodrilus schrolli
AAAAACGATAGGATGAGGTGCCCAGGAACCTGGGTGAAGAGATGTTTGAGGTCTGGCGAGGAGTAAAACCCGGCACGCTGAGTTGAAAAGTCAACACAGTCAAGCAAGATGTGCTTGACCGTCATAATATACACATTATAAATGTTAAAGTACCAAGTGAGCTACAGGGCCATTGATCGAGGAAATAGTGTTTACTATAATGTTAGTAATTTACAAAGAATATAAAGTTTAGACACATACATTTTAATTTTTAGAAATTTAAATATCAATGAAAACGAATCAGTAGAAATTGTAAAATTACCTCTGAAATATTGAGTGCGAAAACAAACATCTATCAAGTTAGACGACAATAATTTACCAGTTGATAGAACCACCCTTCTGGAGCAAGAATCCAAGTTATTTCTAATGACAATAAATACTATGTTACTTATTTGGAATATGTCAAACAGGAATGTTTGATAATTAATGGACACACATGATAACTATACACAACGCATAGGAACATATGCGAGTATAATAACACTAGGGATGAATGGAATGGTATTATCATTGGTCGCATATTTGAACTATGAATGTCTGGAAAAAATTCCTCCCCCCAATCACCAATGCTAATCGAACTGGATACAGATCTACAGGCCAACGTTTCACGAAATGGTCTAACTGTAGTCCTGGCGTAAATCGAGGTCTACGTCATTTCCTGTTATAGTAAAAGCATGGCGTACTCCCTGATTTAGGCCCGGAGTACAGTACGACCATTTCGTGAAACGCAGACCAGGCCCGCTAAAGACACCCGCTGAGTCACCGCTAGCCTGTATGAACACTATAGTCTTAATAGGAACGGAGATTACTTGAGAAAATGTACCAATACACATGATTTAAAGCACCGAAATCTATTAAGAGATTCATAAATTTATTTTGGGATCTCGGGTTTCCATTACACGAAAATAATGGAGAATCAATTTGGCTGCTTCGCCATGCGGAAAATGTCATTAACGTTGGCAGTCAAAAATTCGTCTTTCCAAAAGCTTTTTTTTCTTTAGTTTCCACGTGATCAGTGTTAATTCTATTGCTGAATGTTGGAAAATATTTTCGTATTCTCCTTTTTTTCTTCTTCTGTTTTCCTCATTATTTCTTTCAATGACTAGAGATACCGAGAATCGTGTATTATAACGATTAGTTGTTCCGATAGAGACGATCAGGAAGACACGTTCAACTGAATACCTCATAGGACCAAGTGTGCTAGGAGCCAATGATGAAATACTGTATTTTATGGACAAAATGAAAGAGTAAAACAAAATTAATCTCATTGGTGGTGAAAAATACTCGATTGACAAAACGATATTTGATAATTCAATAAAATATAATTTCTTGAAAGGTTTTTCTCAATTTCTGAGATAGGTTTCTTTTGTTCGCAGTAATATTGATGTTCTTACAGCGTTCACTATTTGATTCCATCGATTTATATGCTTCAGGGCAGTTTTTATTACAATTCAGAACAGGTATTACAATTTGTGTTGATTGTTACACACGCCTCCGTTCCAAGGAACAATCGTAGCGCTACGAGAGTCGTAACTCCTTCGCAACTCCACGCTAACGTATATGAGATACGACTCTTGTAGCACTACGATTGTTCTGTGGAACACAGCTCTCTACAACCTGGTTACAGTTTCTGTACAGACTATAAAAAAAACACATGAAATATACCTTATTTTGCGAGCACATATGGGATTTAGTTTTACTGTTGCAATCGGAACATGCATGTTACAACTAAGAGCGTTTAAATTCAACATTAGGACTTAAAAAAAAGAAAAGAATTCAATAGTAAATTACGATGTGTCGCCGATAACTTATAATTAAAGTATAACTGAAAGTTTAGTGTAACCGTTAAATTAGTCACATGAAAGAGAATGTTCGTAGCAAATGTATCATGATCAGAAGTTTGTATTAATTGTCAATCAGTCTATAGTTGGTCAAATAGTGTTCAGGCTACATTGCAGTTTCCAGTCTACAGGGATCAACCAGTCTCCAATGGTCAACCAGTGCCAAGAGGTATCGCCAATACTGCTAATAGGTTGATGTACAGTCTGCATACATACTATCTTTAATATATTTATTGATTTATTGTATATTCATCATACCCCATAATCCGTGAATGGCACATTTTTTAATATGGTGTTTTAAATTTTCGTATTGTACAATATTTTATATGTGAGGCGAGACGTTAATACAATATATGTCTACCTGTCTATATGCGAATGTATACATAATCGGATACGAAAGTAGCCGGAAGCATACACACAGTAGGCCAACACACAGTAGGCCAACCTAGCCACCCTTAGACACTCGTTGACAAGGAATGTATGTCACCGATCACTATTTATTGTGAGTGAGTGCATGTTCCTTAGAATCCATTTTTCAGAAAACAGATACTATTATAATTGGGCACAGGTACTCTGATTTGAAACCGGTGTACTATAGAAAGGACATAAGAAAATGTAACGTTACATTGGATGTTTGTATATATCGTCTCTTATAATCTTGCCCCGATATTACAAAACCCTTGAGTACGATTTCCTGCACAAGCTCAAATTTTATATGGAGATTTGTGAATAAAACTTTATTTTGAGTACGGTTTCATGCTCAACTCAAAGTTTTATTCACAAATCTCCATATAAAATTTGAGCTTGAGCATGAAATCGTACTCAACAAGTTTCGTATCTCGGGGCCAAATAATGAGAGACGATATACACAAACATCCAACGTAAGCATTTATAGTACGATTTCATGCTCAACTCATTTTCGTAATCTCGGGGCCTGCGCTTCTTATTCTATTATTATTTGTTTGTACCATGTTTTATATATGCAAGGTGAAACGTAAATAAACGATCTGTATGTCTGGGTGTCGTTTCACGAAGCTCTCATATCTACTACGAGACCATAAGCACTCTCGTAGCAATCCCCTATGCATGGTGACCAGGTACTTATAAGAGCTCTATGGTTTCATACAGTGGATGTGATAGGCTCGAGAAATGATACCCCGTATGTCTATGATGATGGTATATCAAGGATACCCGAGCCATGGCCGGTGATCAACAGATGCGGACTGCTGTAGAATATTCATACACATACCATACTCCATCCAGCCAGGCATGCTATGACGTATTCTTCACCACAGAGAGATATTCCTCGGCTCCAGTCAGAGTTCGAACCCGGAAACTTAGCTGTTGTACTCCGAAGTGCTAATCAGTTAC
Source organism: Lepetodrilus schrolli (assembly GCA_032361225.1). Classification (NCBI taxonomy): domain Eukaryota; kingdom Metazoa; phylum Mollusca; class Gastropoda; order Lepetellida; family Lepetodrilidae; genus Lepetodrilus; species Lepetodrilus schrolli. Next base: position 3,252 of record JAUTBT010022195.1, read on the forward strand.
CTTATGATGACATATTAGAAGAATTCGACTGCGAGTTGCATGCTTGTTGTTTCCTATATTTCTTTTCTTCCCACGGGTCTTCGAACACTCCTAATATCCTTTCATCATTATCGTTAGTGTTGTACCCCCATGTACTAATCCGATACCTTATCATGTCAGATACGAACAATTTAATTAAAATTTATTAGTTCGTTGGTTCCTCCGTCTTCTCTCATACCCTAATATCTTATTTACCCCAATCCCATCCTCCAAACACATACATTCCCCATCTTTCCCCATCTTTCCCCCATCTCTCTCTCTCAACATATTTCACCCCCTTAATACTTAATAATTGGAAATTGTCATCTTCTTGAGAAAATGACACGGCAACACCTTGTAAAAGAATAATATGACATTTTATTCATGTGAGTTTCACACATATACATAGGTACATAGACAGAATTCTCTAATGTTTGATCTTGAGTAGAGCTTACAAACACGGGAACGATCTCACAGATAATGGCTTCGTGCACTTTCCAACAACGTAAAACGAGTATGTTGAGCAAAACTTAGAAATATACAGATCTGTATTCCAGTTAACATTCACAATGACAGACAGACTGTCTTCATCTGTCCGTCATAATGACCAAGATAAATGGGAAATGATGCAAATACGACTGATTATGGAAGTACAGATACAATTATACTCAACACAATAAATTAAGGGCCAGCAGAAATGTTATGGCTTGAGGAATCTGGTGCCATTCTTTCTTCCAATGCGTCTGCAAGTTCTTGAAGAGTACATGGAGCCTGTAGACGTATGGACATTCTTCGTTGTTTAAATAATATAAAGCTAACTTTTTTTTGTCCAAAAAGGCTACTAGCCCTTAATTAATTTTGTTGAGTATATGTCAATACGGCTGTTTAGAAACACTCGTGTAAAACATTAATATCCTTACTTTACTAAATATTTACTCAAATAATTTGAGATATCATTTTGATTTGCATCGAAATAATAACAATAACAGCTGCTAATTAAATATTGTTTGGAGAAAAATAAAATAACAGCCATTGGGAAAACATTTCATGAAAACAATATCTTCAAGGTAATGACACATTTTGATTTGTTTTGTTCACAGCGAGCGAAAGAAGATGATAATTTTACGAATGTGAAACAATAACACGATGATATTTGATCAATACTGCTCGCAAATCTTATTACATGTATATTTCAGCAGTGTACACGTAATTCTTTCAGCAGATTCGGTGACATGGAGCCTGGATTAATGTTATAAAATCAGGATATGGATGTGAGGAGGATGTGTGGGGGGCGATGTGTGTGGTGGGGGTGGGTATAGGGGTGGGGTAGCGTTGTTTGTATAAAGTGTAGATCTTATGGCAAGCAATTTTAGAAACATTTACCAACATAGGCAGATATTTCAATAGAGTATTCCAGAAAGAGTGACAATAAGTCACTTGGCAAGCATTATATATATATATACTAGTATGTATAGAATATAATATGTTCGTAGGAAAGCATTGTAACAAAACAGTGATATAGGCTATATCGTTTTAAATTATATCCAACATTTTGGGGGTACTTAACTGAAATTATGAAGATCACACTCTTAATTAGTAGGTTCTTTCAGAGAATATCTGTAACCTTAGATGCAAAATATATTGAAAACATAATTCATAAAAAGGACAAATCTCTAAAATATTGTAGAGATTTCTTTAAAACATTACTTTGTATAAAAGCTACGATCATGTGTTAGACTATGTACAATAAGCAAGTTGAGCACTTAACGATCAGAGTGGTGATGAGCATGGTGTTTTATATTATGAGCATTGTGTTTTCTCTATATTATGAGCATGGTGTTTCTATCTATGGTGCTCCGACAGTGCAATAATAACATATGAATATAAAACTGTCATGAACCACACACGCGATTCAATGACATATGAGGGGTGGCACATTTCACACAGAAACACGACACACAAGAGCTAACGATTTGCTGTTGTATTTGTTTACATGGACATGGTAATTGTACAGTTAATATATATATATATCTACAAATAAAATATACACACGATGCATACTGTATTTGATTGACAATACAATAATTCAGGATTCTATCATCAAATTTATATGGACATAGCTTTTACCCAATATTTTATAAGCTCTCCTGAAGAACTATTCAACTCTGAAATAAATTCGATGTTACTTGCAAATGCTTATTAGTGGCGCTCCAAGTAATATATGATAACAGACAAACACAACGAGAATATGCTTGAGCAACGTTTCTTTTCTCATTGGCAATAAACCTCTACTTGCCACACGAGAACATTGTATGGAGCTCCATTCGGGCCATGATAACATAGCGTCGACTAATTTCACTGTTGGCAAGCGGCGATTTTTTGTAGTCAACAAATATGTGCCAAATGGGCTCCCATGAATACTGGTGAATTGGTCAACTTAAGCAACAATAATCTACCATCTATATTACCCTAGCTCTCCATTCATGATTTGAAACTACCTGCATGTGGCCAAATGAAATGTGTAATAAATATTGCACACAACAAAACATTTTGATTAGTATTTCAATATCCGACCGAAGACTGACCAATGCATGATGATAAGATCTACATGCCGTTATCTCATTAACTATATGTCTTCTATGGCACGACATGTGACACACATTGTATATCAAAGTATATTGCTATAGACATCCACAGACGAATATCACTAGCGCACTGTCGTTTTTACTTTCGATTTTCCTATGCAATAAATAATGAAACTAGAATTTCTGCATCAGTTTTCGCGATCAACATTATAATAAATAGAGGCATATTAGGAATTCCGCAAGAATTCTAGATTTTGATATTCCTTGGCAAGACAGCAGATGTTACACTGAGTATTGAAACGAGAATGTCTTAAAATATTTCTGAGGGATATGCATGTAAAATAATCTCTGTTAAAGGTAACAATGTTGATATCATGCGAATATTTTATGGATGCCATAACGTCTCATGTGTATATGTATGTATATATGTATATATTTATATATGCATGAAAGTGGGACTTTTGTAATAGTGAGACCTGATCAGGCATGTCAACAGTCTTTAATCACATAATTTCGTCAATAGTCACGTGACATATCTCTATGGTAATCAGTGACACACCTTGATATAACCAAAACGGCGTTCAATGTCTTTCGCCTACACAACATTGCGTCTTTTGAACTTCTATTATGTGCACTCTTGTTCCTTCGACGACGGTTAAGACAAGTTCTGTCAAGTCTTTCGTTACTACATCTAGGGTTCCTTTGAAATATACTGGTCACACACTTTGTTCTGTTTTCAAATTTCACCCCTCGCACAGTTGTCTTTTCCTTGTCACGTGATGTAGATCAACCAATCGTTCAACGTCTTTTACACACAGAAATGAAAATCGTTTGTCTCCGGATAATTTACATATCCTTCAGCCAATGAGAAATGCGTGTTCTTGGTATATTAGCCAATCAGTATGAACTCTGAGCGGCAAACAGAGCTGCTGCGTGATTGCGTGCTTTATGACGAAGCTCCTCTAAACTCATGTCTCTAGGTTTTGCTTGGTGTGGCTGTTGTTGGGGCGTCGTTTCGGACACTGTGTGGATAATAATACGGCTGGTCTGTAATTTAGGAAATTCTTTGCTAGCATTTAGAATTAACACAATTCATGGGTTAGTACGCCAATATTTCTACACAATAAGATTAGTGGATAGAATGGCAACGATATCTATCTATTCACACACACACACACACACACACACACACACACACACACACACACACACACACACACACACACACACACACACACACAACACACACACACACACACACACATTAAGGCTTCGCAAATAATAACTACATTAAAATTAAATTTAAATTAAATCGAGTGGGTTTCCTATATGGCAGTAATTAGATGTGTGTTCGTTTTTATTTAGATTTCACTCCTGTAACGGTTAGATATATGGTTTTGGACTACTTACTCAATAATCCCCCAGCAGTACCGTAGCGTATTGGCCAGGAGGGGTCCCCGGCGTAGGGCCCAGTGCCGTATTGAGTGAACGGTGCGGTGCTATAGGCTGTGTAGTCACCGGCTGTAAATGTAGTAAACAAACATCAGTAAAATATGAACAGCACAATATATATAAATATATAAACAAGCATTGAGTAACGAAAGCATAGATATCCACGGCGACATAGATATCAACGGCGACATGTTAGTGGATCATGTAATATTGCTATATGATTTTAATATGAAATCAATAATACAGATTATTTTGTTCTAATAGTCATGCGATTACATGTACATACTAGTATATGTGATGCTGACAATTAAATGGAATTATATGTGAAGTATGTATTTAATTAACTCTCTCCATGCTGGAGGCAACCGGAGATGCCCTAAACAGCAGTACCTGTGCCTAAACACGAATATAAACCTTTATATAGAGCAACAGTCTCTCTCTCTCTCTCTCTCTCTCTCTCTCTCTCTCTCTCTCTCTCTCTCTCTGCCTGCCTGCTTGTGTGTGCGCACGTGTGTGTACAGATGATACTTCAATAGGAACAATTACTAGTTTGTTTCCTTGTTGACTCTCCATACTGGATGTAACCCATAGGTATTGTCCTTCATCCCTACAATAACACACGAGCACTTACGACCTGCTTGTTGGTCTCTCTACGCGTGGTGGAAACAGTATGTTTATATTAGACTTCCAATCCGATTGTTCTCTGATCGCAGAGTATTTGTAATGGCGCTCGTTTAATGGCACTGCTATTACGTTTTTATCTCTTCATCATTTGTTAAAAAAATCATCCCATGATTAATGCTTCATGCATTCATTGTTTTGTCTCCGGTCAAATAAAACTTTTCATAATTCCTATCCCGCTGTTACCGACTCCAATTGCCGGCACCGTCCGTAAATAGTAAAAACAACTGCCACGTGGTGTGAACTCGAAGCCAAAACGATAATTGGCTAATTTTGTGCTGTCATTTGAAACAATGAAAATATACGTCCCGTAATATTTATGTGCTCTTAATTTCAGGTTGAAATAACAGATGGTTTGCCGAGAAATGTACACGAGTGTTCCAAAGTTACAGAGCCTGCTGAAGTGTTTTCCTGACGACGATTAAGTCCTCTTTTTCACCCTCAAGGTGTTTCCACGAGTCGTCGTACTATTATTTCTAACAACCGTGTCTCGTTGACAGTTGAAAGCTCGTCGGCGAAACATAGCAGTGCTTATTTTGCCAACAGATCTCTGTTAATGAAATTTGGTAAATTGAGATCGGGCAATAATTGAATGTTTCTTCCCTATGGCCGTCTCGTGATTGTGTTTCGGATCATCACCGGTCGCATTTCATTGCCAACTGACAGGCGAAATTAGATAAAACCTTGACAATCAAGCCTATTTCCTCAGTCCATTCATTCCACACCACTCTAAATAATATTATTTCAGTGTCATTATTTTTCGACGTGTTTTTGAGATCGACGCGTCCCGATGGCCTAAGACAATCGGGCTTTATCGCGAATTAATGGAGTCGCCAATTTAGAGCGAACACGGCAACAAGGAGACTGGCTTGCTTCCCTAATTAATAGGAGAACAGATTTGTAAACTAACGGGTCGCCCAAATTAGGAGGAGTCTCCAGGGACCAATTATTGTAGGTCCGCTGTCCGTAACAATGACTGGTCCCCCGACATTAAGCAGAGCGATCGAGACATGACATGCCCAGCCACTTTTCGTATCCAAGCGTTGAATTTCCGAGGGCTTTCAATAACTAAGGGGGATACTACATATAGAACGCGATCATATGTATCTAATAAATGATAAAGCAATCTGTGGTCTTTTTCTCACCGATTTCCATCACGTTATATCGAGGTTATGCAGGTCAGTTAAATACAAACTTGCATCGTCATGGTGTCCTCAATTTTATCGTAATCTACTATTCCCCTAAAATAATAATCAATGGAAATTTTAATATAACTATTTTATTGAATAATCTAGTCAATGGAAATTAAAAACGAATATCTATAATATTGAATGTTCTTTCAAATAGTGAGTCTTATTATTTTTAAAGTCAATATGACGCAATTGCCATTACGCCGTGACATTCACAGGCGGCGTTGGCACTCTCGCGAGACCTGCTAATCACATTTGCGGATTGTTCTAGATTTTTTCTCTCATGAATTCTCACATGGCCAGTATAGCATCCCCGTGTAATATCTATCTTACATCATGACCGTGTGAATCACACAGCATTCAACGACAGCATTCAACAAATTTCTCCTGGAGACGAGCATATCGATTACGCCGATACCAGATACATTTTCTCGGGCTGATAACCAACCCGGTAATCCGCATCGATATTTCTCACCCGATTTGTGCACACAAACACGCGCTGTTCTATTTTGTAAACACACTCCCTTCCATATTTCAGAACCGGATGTAACAGCACTCATGCTTCCAACGTAATTATTGCTACGCCATCGGTTTCAATGAGACACACCACTATCAATACTTTTTACCTTCCGAATGTAAATATTGAAATTTCTCAATGTTACACGTAATATATTGCTTTGGTTACTGGGGGTGAGGGAGAGCGTAAAAGAAAGGTGAGAACAGGGCGGGATAGGGCGGGGCGCTATGAGGTGGGATGTTAGCCTTGGCATCTAGGGAGTTGGATGCATTAGAGTGAATTGCTCTGCAACATCAGTTGATCTAAATCGACTGAGATGATGGCGGTTGTAACGCGACACGAGAAGCACTCAGAATTAATAGCCAAAGCGGCGATTGGAAGCATCTTTGACGTCCTATTTGAGAGTTTCGATAAAGGCATACATCATGTAAAATCGGGATCGGAATCGCTCCGCGAGTCCCTCAGCGGCACAAAAACAGGATCGTTCCCAGTTATGATTACAAGCAATTTATCCAATTGTCTGGTAATTGCATTAGCAAGACCCTGCTTTGAGCCAGGCGCCTGCCGGTGTGCATCCCTGTTTGGAATCGCGCGAGACGTTGCCGAGATTTACCGACATTACGTGAGATCTCGTACCCCATTCAGAATAGCTTCTTCGAACTTTATTGCACTCTGCGTCAATAGATGGACGGGCATTTACAAGCCATGCGAGCAATTTGCTTGATGGCTTACAGAAAGCAAGGCAAATGCTGATAAAACTGTCTGGCCATGTGATTAGTAATTTTCCAAGATTGGTACTTGTAGTATTACTGCTGTTAGCAGCTTTGATGAGACTCCGTCGGGCGGCCAATTGTCAGAACATAATGAAACCTAATATATATCTGGACACGCTTATAATATGCGAAACTATTGTGCCCCGTATGAACATGTACTTGAACCAAGCATTAAAAACTGGATTTTGAGTACACGTACATAGCGTGTACATTTCACATCACCGAGTGTCCTTTTCACGTCAATCCAATATCATATGTTACAAAGGTCGGGACACTTGTCTCTCTCTGCCTATACGAGCCTCTCGAACGCTTATTAAGATATTGTTGCTCGGAGCGATGCGCACTCCACTGCACGGCAAACACGTGCGCACCGACATTATGCCTGGTTGATACAGTCGACAACAATCGCATGCAAATAATCTCGCTGCCGATAATGGTAATTCGGAACGAGGCCTCACAAATAGCCATCAAGGGCATCCGTCCCACCGATTTAAGGAGATATCACAACCGTTGGCGTTCGAACAATGGTCGCCTGTCCTCGGTCTAAAACTCGGGCCTGCAATATCCCCGAGGCCTTCCATGTTTGAGCCTCATTTAGGTATCCTCTCCTTTTGCCGGCGAGTATCGGCAATGGGCACCTAATTCAATACATAATTCCGTCTAATTGCTGACGGGCAACCGAACCTGTGATGTAGAAGGTTATGCGATTAAGGCACGAAACGCATCCGGATACGCTGCTGTAGTATTGCCGCGGCTTTCATACGGAGCGGTTATATGCACAAGGAAAGATGTTCAATTTAACATTGAGCGTCAGTCTTTAACTGCGTTATCTTCTAATTGCTTGACAAGGGTTATTAGTATAATTTTGTTATACACGGCGCTTCAAAGAAGAACTGCGACGAACATGGGTGATTAGTTTTGTTTAGATACCGACAATAACGGCGTCTTCTCATGGTGAAAAGAATGTTTCAATGTTTGATGACATATTTATTATTTCCCCCATATACCAGTGGAAAATGGTAAACAGTTATTAAAATAGAACCGAATTAACTAAATTTTTTCTTCGGGCATATCAATTATACAATGTTTGTTGCGCTGTTGGCTAACGGACATCTCGACGCTTGTAGTATTAACAGGGGCAGTTTTAACGATGTGATACATCATGCTCGTTGGCTGTTATGGATAGTCCGCGTCGTGTGTAACTTATTTTGGGTCATAACAACCATGCAATGGCAATGCATTATTGTGCTGTTGGTTAAGGGGCATGTCGAGATTTGTGGCATTAACAGAGAAACGTGTAATGCCTGTTACATCATGGTCGTTGGCTATAGGTACAACGGCCACTCCGTGTCTTATCAGTGTTGTTGAGACTATTGAATGAAGTTGTGTTGTATGTTGTTCAGACCAACCAATGAAAACTGACGCCAGAAAGAGTAAAACATGCAAATCGAGATTCTGCACAGAGTTAACGATTGAAAATGTAAATTCTGCATAATTCACCATAGAGCAGCTTCATTCATCATAGTATTTGCAGCATGTTGGATATATCAAACATGTTGCAGATTCTATGGTTTATGAAGCTGGTCTATGGTGAATGATGCATAATTTACATGTTCAGTCTGATAGTAAACCTATGTAGATATCTTCAGATTCTATGTAGAGTGTAATCGTATGAATGTTTTACTGTTTTCATTGGTTGGTGTTGTCAGACTATTGAAGGAAGCACTCGTGTGTGTTGTTGAGACTATTGGTGGAAGGAGTGAAATTGTTGTATGTTGTTTGTCAGTTTAGGGCAGGAGGATACCTGCAACATCCGTAGCCTTTGGCTCCGAAGTGCACAAGTTCTACCATTGCGCTATGTTGTTTAGACTGAAGGAAGTGATCAAGTCGGCAGGCCTACCTGGTACATTGCTGGCTTGGTAAAGGCCCCCTGGAACCTGGGGCATAACTAAAGGTACAGAACTGCTGACCACCGTTTGACCGGGGTATGTTGGTGCGGCTGTGGTGTTATAGCTTATTGCAGGAGCTGGAAAAAAACAAAACAATGCCAAACTCTTTACTGAATGTCAACTAACCAGTGTACTAGCGGAATTGTAGAATTTACTAAATGCAATGCGAGAACATACACACGAACCTTCGGTCATCTATTACACGTGTGACAATCTGTCAGAAATTTAATGTAGGGAAAATTAAACATAGAAGTTCACTTGGTTAATTGGTCAATAACATGGTCGTGGTTTTAATTAAAACAGACTTAGCAGGAAAATGTTTTTCTAAAAAGTAGAAGGTGCATACATAATAAGTGCCAGGAAATAACAAACTAGAAAAGTAGTAAATTCTTTATTTAATGAGATGAAATTTGAGAAAATGTGACATTACTTCTGACATCATATCAATAGCAAAATACTACTTGAGCTCTATCTATAACTGATGTGTAAAACAAAACAAAAAACCTTAGATGTAATCGTATACAAGTATATCACCAAGTTGTAATCTCACGAATGCTAGTATTCTATATTTGTTGTTAAAATACTAGGATTGTCTACTATATTTGAAACCCATTCTTTAATCTACAGTCGGCGTATAAAGTACACAAAAAAAAGTCTCACTTTATGCTAATTGGTAATTTATACCAATTGAACTACAACAAATACTACATATTCTTTTATTTATGGCTACATATTATTTTACATACGGAAATATAGTAATGTAGACATTTTTCGTTAACTTTTGGGCAAAGTAACACTAACATAGAAAAAAAAAGAAAAAAGAAAAAAGTTAAAGACAACACGACTGCACCTAGAGTAATAATAATAAAAACAAAAAAAATAATCTATTATCAATTCAATTTTGAGCCTCTTGGTGCATTCTATCCAACTAATTAGCGAAGAGTGTATTGGCTATGCTACTCGCGAGACCAACAGGGGAAAAGAGTAAAGAAAACAGCTACGTGGGGGGTCTCGCGAAGATAAATACGATCGAACGTCTGATACGGAAATGAAGCGAACAACTCTTGCTATGCAACTGGCGTGTATTCGACATATGTCACTGACGAGGGTATTGACAATGCTTGTGTGGTTATGCCACTAAATAATGCATGACTATGACTAACTGTCATATCATCTGCCACAGGCGATCGCATTGTTGACAAAGACAGTACTGTCTTCATGTGAAATTGATAGTGTCCTTTCAAAATACACGTAGATAGATTGTCAGTAGTGTGTAAACATACTTACGTAAGATTTTAAATTAATTTTAATGGCAAATGTATAGAATATATATTTAAAACATCGAAATTTAGATATATATATATATATATATATATATATACTTAACTTATAGATGTTAAATTAGAAGAATATGTTGACTTTCAATTGGATCACATCAACTTTATATTAGATTTTAACTTTATATTAGATTTTAAATTAATTTAAATTTTAATTTTAAATTCATTTTAATGGCAAATATATAGAATATATATTTAAAACATCGAAATTTAGGTATATATACTTAACTTATAGATGTTAAATTATACGAATATATTGACTTTCAATTGGATCACATCAACGGTCGCTTCATAAATCTGCTTTCTGGAGAACGAAATTTATTTCTTAAAAGCGGATTGGGATTAGGTTCTTTGTTATTGTTTTTATTGGGTTTGCTCTTTTTCATAGTAAAGCAATCGTACTATGGTGTTCAAATTGTAACCGATTGTAAACAGATTAGCTGTAAAATATCTCAGTTCTTTGTCGAACCAGCGTGGTAAATATAGTTCTATGACATTAAATATTTGTAAAGTGAATAAAACATTCTTTTCCACGAATTAACCAAACATCAAACTCACCCCAAGTAACTGAAACATCACTCTTTGAATGAAATATCAGACCACTTCTAAGTAATACGGAAATAGCATTTTTTTATGGACGTTTACGTCTATTTAATTAATACATTCACAGTTCTAAGCATTATTTTTACTTGAACGTAACTTAAATCTGGAACTGACTAAAAAGTTGGAATGGACAATACGGAAGTTTGACATCATAACCTTCCCGGTGAGCAAAACAACACGTGCCAACACATGCAATATCGTTGCTATAAAGAATAATTAATTGCAATTTTTGCTATACAGAGGAGCTTAAAAGAGATTTTCTAAATCTCCCGTAACGTGAGCCGCGATTTTAACTAATTTTGAATGCGAATCAATAAACACCCTGTCAAATGCTTCTTCAGACACACGAGATCTATATATAATTCACCCGGCGAAACCCGACTTAAAAACTTTTTAAAGGCAATTATTTCATTAACATGTAAGGAGACGTTCCACAAAAAGAATGATACTCAAACGAGTGCCACCGAGCTATACAATATAATAATATGAATAAATTTCAATACATATTTTTTTCCAAACTTAATAAGAACAAAAACAAAAGACATGTAAATCTTTTTTTCCCCAAGATGGCCCCTGTTCCCATGTTTACCGAAGATTACTACGCAGATATAAATGTTCAAACGGTTCTAATCTGATAATAACTTGTAGAAACGGATCATGTAACAAACTAAGTATTTCCTGGCAAGTTAGCAATTTTGATAAAGACGGATTTGTCTTCACGTGAGACGGGTGTCAAAATCTTGTCTTGGTCGTTATTCAATGGGCCAACGCTCTGGGATCAAAACGTCTCACCGTAATGCACTACTGTACGTGTGATGATAAACAAATGACAAGGGTTTGAAAAGTTTGTTACAATAGTTGGAACTGATCAGCCCCTAGCGTGACCAGACTGTGGCATGCGTGTTCTACAGTGAAATAGTAGCAGGCTTAATGTGAAATCCCCCGCAAGAAACAAAACAAACTTTATCATTTGAGGATTACCGTAGTAGAAGGAAAAAAACATGTCTAAACACGATGAAACCAATACAAAATTCCGTGCATTTGTCTCATATAATTTATACATATTATATACATTTTATAAATAAAGATACCTATTGTATAGTTGTATGCCCATACTTATTGTATATACACATATTATATGCATACATATACGTATACATATACATATTATATTTTATACACATTATTATATACATATACATAATATGTATGCATATTATATACACATATGCATAACATAACACATGCTTACTCATGCAAAATGAAACAAAAATGGGCGTGCTAATATATTTACACAAAAGACAAACGTGCACAATATCAACCAATGAGAAGGGTTGTAACGAACGAGCAAGGCTTACTTGAGAAGGTCTGTCCAATGGGAGGGAGCTGATAGGGTTGACTGACAGGAGCGACCGAGGGAACCGGCTTCAACTCGGTAAATGTCGAGCTCCCGGTTTGATTGGGGGTTCCCGGCTTGGAGGGAGGGGAGGGGTTATTGTTGTTGATGTTGTTGTTGTTGGTGGTCGTGTTATTGTTGTTTGTTGGTGATGTGGCGGCATGAGATGTAGTGTTGACACTGGCTGTAAGACGATATACACCATGCGGGGATCATGCCAGTCACAACACAGTCACAAGAGTATTACATAACAATATGTAAGACTACAGTTACAGACTATATAGATTACATATTACATCCATCGCGGCTGTGCAGTTTTCTTGATGCTACACTATCATTGCCAATGCCAAAGAATACGACGTAGACATCGTACTGGTAGCCCGGACGTAAATCCATGTGCACGTGATTTCCTGTTACAGTAAAAGCATGGCGTACGCCCCTATTACAAATCCTAAAGCCTACGTCATATGACCGTCAAGAAACTGAACGGAAAATGACGTTGGATCGAAAGTTGAATCAACTCACAGCTTGTGCTACTACATTCTCTAAAACACAGATGCCACCTTAGTCATATGCTACTGGTGTCAGAGGCGTACGAAGAAGCAAGCATTGAGTCTGCGTCTAGAGGATGGAGTTAGTAAGGCTGAATTATCAATATCACTAGCTTACTCTGGTAGTATAGGGACAATATAGGCATTAGACAATTTAGGAATAGTAGCGACATCATTACTTCATAGTGCCCAATTTGAAACTGATAATTAAATTTCTGACTCAGGACATCCTAAATTACCCCATAAATACCGTAACACATTGTATGTACCCTAATCCTCGGTTCAGTCTAAAATTGTCCTCTGAGTGCCCGACTATAACTTACTATAATTTGGATTTTTTTCTCCAGGCTCCAATTCCACAGAGCGATCTTAATGCTACAAGTGTCGTAACCATATACGTTAACACAAGAGTTACGACTCTCGTAGCGCTACGTTTGTTCTGTGGAACGGGTGCACAATGGGTGAATGACATAGGCACAGGAAACTTTACATTCCTTCCAGTTACATTTTAGATTTTAACAACATAATCAGCGAATCTATGTACAACCAACAAGACACACGGCACCAAGTACTGCTGGAACAGTTCAAGAGCTGTTTTTTGTATTGGAGGTTAACGTAAGAGAAAACAGCTTGGGCAACCCGGATGAAGACTGTCTTTTATAAACTGCATAAGTGGGAGACACTTCAGATGATAGCATTACTGAAAAAAACATTTGTTTGCTAACTAATTCACGTATTGTCTCAAAACACAATACTGGCGATCGCGACATTTGTCGTTATTGTTTGCACAATGTTGCATTTGTTTGCACAATGTTGGCGATTGCACATGAAATGAGGACCGTTAAATCCGCAACACGATATCTTTGTTTCCGATGTGCGGGCCCTCCACCCACAGAAACCAGTAGCTTTACAAGAGAATAATGGCGATACAATTCTAAACTTTAATTAATTATTCCTGAATTATGATGCTGGTTGCTAAATATGTATGCACCATCCTGTCATACTCCCAAAGAGACCTAGTTAATCTCTCCCCGGCCCCCACGCCACCCTCATGCCCTCACCCCAACTCTGTGTCCACACAAGAGTTCCCTCCCCTTGAAACTCGCCTGTCATGGCGGGTTAAACTTGTGCGTGACTTTCAACGAGAATCTCGTCTACGCGCGCATTATCTCTTATCGCTACCAATAAAGATCCTTTCATGTGTAATTGCTTACATCTCGATCAAATAATGTTTCGGTACATCCAAACACTGGGCATTGCCAAAACTTGCCCGCGACTAATAAATGCAATTAGATGCAATTGATTCTTTATGCGCCGGTTTATATATGGCGCTGAGAACGACGAGAACGATCTCCCTGCATGCAATTCCGTCATCACTCGACGGAGGCTGCAAGACCGCCGGTACCACGGAACCAATGGTTATGCCGTAGCCGTCTCCAACAGATATCTAAACCGAGGCACAGAAGAACTGCTTCCTGGAGTCTTTCTGGGTAGTTCGACGCCAATGGTATAACCAGGGAAATGAATATTACTTAATCACGAATACAATAAGCCCCATTACAGACAATGACTTTATTATTTTTTTAACCATCGACCGTTTGGGATTCGAAGATTACGACCGTCTTCCGATCGCAGTCTCCGTGACTCTAGTGTTTCTTTCATATACGTTACTTTGTAATACGATTATCATCTGTGTCTTGAAACTGTCATTGACGAATCTATAGTAATGTTATATCAATACGATAACCCACAGATACAGCTAATGAAGAACATTTCAGTGCTAGTCTTGCCCAAGTGCCAAGCAGTTTTCTCTTTATACGATATGAAAAATTCTAGTAATAAAAAGACAGTAAAACGAAGACAAGAGCATCTGTGTGAATGTCTATCTATACCTTCATAACTACTGGGTGGAGTACTGGTCGTCTGAATAGTGTTGTCATTAGCAACAGGGGAATGACCCGCCCTTGCGTCACTTCCGACGGGAGCTGTGCTTATTTGAACAACTGTACCTCGAAAAAGCCCAATAGAAACATAAAGCAACTGAAAATGGTGTCATTACAAAAATCATAAACAGACTACATCAATCAAAAGAAAAAGAAAACTAAAAACAAAACGTGCAGTTTAAACTATTGAAAGTAATGGCATGCAGGAATAAAATTAGTATTTTTTCTCTTTCTCTCTCTCAACAGAAAATGAAAAATCATACATCTAGTTAAGATTGAATCACGATTCAGAACGGCTGGTTTGAGACAATTTACATTCCTAGTTCCTGATAAATGTCACTCTTAAAGCTATGTATATCCAACATGCGTTCACACAACAACACATCGACAACATACCCACAATGCAACGTAATATGAAATGACGTCATAACTCACCTATTGCCGGACTGTAGGCGCCACCTGCATGATTATCTCCGGAGTTTGCCGCGTGCGCATATTCTTGTTTCACGTCGCCTGATGCTGAATTGGCTGAATAATGGTTGTAGGCGTGCACCGCAGAATACACCTGTCCGTTCGTAATAATTTCAGAATCCGTACTTCCGTCTTCCACACGTGGTATCTTTGAAGGTCGGTCGTAATTCCAAATCTGCTGGACATCACAACAATCAATTTTATTTTCAATAACTACCCAGTACAAAATTAAATATGTCCATGAGGAATGTTTGAACTGTTTCAATTCTGTTATTACTAGTACCACCAGTATTCGTATTATTATATATATATTTTTTATAATCATAATGTTTGATACTGAAACTCTATTTATCAGCATTATTATATATTTTAAAAGGCGAGGATAGACCTCGTTGCATTGGGTGTGACAAGGACCACACGGTTAGGCATATTTTGCTTGACTGTGTGGACTTTGTGTATTCTTCGCCTAATCTCAAACATTTGTTTACCCATGTTCCTGGGCACATTTTATCCTTTTTAAAGGAAATTCAACTTTATGAAAAGTTTTAATTATACACTGTCTTATCTTTGTCTATCTATCTTCTATATATGACTGTGGACTTTTTGCATGGTTTTTCACGCTTGTTTTTATTTTCTTGCATGATTGTATTTTAGAGTAACGCTGTAGTCGTCGCCTATGGGTGAGATATTCCCGCTGCGACGTAAAACAACAACAATAATAATAATAATAATAATAGTAGTATTATTCATTCTATTGATAATAACATACTAACTGCAACTCTGCTTATTATTATGTTTATTATTATTATTATTATTACTTTCTTGATAAGCATAATGTGTGATACTTACTGCAACTCTGTTTATTATTATTATTATTATTATTACTTTATTGATAAGCATAATGTGTGATACTTACTGCAACTCCATTTTCGTTGCTACTAGCTCCCTCGTTACTGGTGTTAGCATCTCTAGAACCATTTACTGTAACGAATGAACAATACAAAATTAAGTTGATGAAAACTAAATTGAAAAAACAGACACCTCCAAGAGATCATCAGAGTATGAGTGACTGACTGAGTGACTCAGTGCAACATGTAATGTACACAATCAGTAGAAGATCTCGGTGGCAATTTCATTATTGCAAGCATTTTCAAAAAGTACAGGATATTGAAATTAGTTTAGGGTGGCTGATTTTAGTGTCTACGCCTCTGACAGAAACTCTACGGGTGATTACTACTTTCTTTAATTGTTTTAGGAGTGTCGACAATTTGCCGAGGACAGAGGACTACTTCCATTCGGATTGTTGCGATAACCGCGAAGCAAACAGGAAGCTGTCACGAGAGAATCACAGCCATGATACAACCAAATAAATGGCCCTTTCTGGACTTCCAAACTACTTCCGGTAGAGAGGGTTTGCACGCGCTTGAAACGAGTTCCCGAACCGCCTTTCGCCAAAGCTTCTGTACATCATGATTTGTAATTACTTCTAATTTCCTTCTGTCCTGTAGATTACTCGCCCAGTCCCCAACGCAGTTAATAGAACTCGGCTTAGAACATCCTGTACTCTATCGTGTCGCGTAATGTACACCGCTTCGCCGGAAGTGAATTCAATAGATCGCTCCGCCATTGCTGAAGCCGATATTGCCAACGTCCTTTTTGTAGGGAGCGAAAATTAACAGCATTGGATTTATGTCGGCAGAACTTCGCTTGCTTTGACGTTAAATAAGTATTCTGCTTGTTAACGGTTCTTCCACAAAGCCCCCGAGCGACTTAAGCTCTCACAACACAACGGCCAAGCTCCGACGTAACAGTTATTGATGCTTTTATTGACTCTCTTCTCACACCGATGTGGTATTCATGAAAAAGATTCTAATGTCGCGAGGCTTTCAGAGTGTCTAGTTTCTATCGTATTTCCTCTTCAGCACGCGAGTGCCAAGACAAAAGAGCGCCAGTCAAACCTCAAGCAAAATTCTCGGCGGGCGGTTCGACAGGGCTGTTAATTGACAAACGTATACATTTCATAGCGATTAATAGGAGGAACCATACAGCGCTTGGCCATCACAGATACTCGGCGACAAGAATATCCCATCGACAAGAAATTGGTTGCAATCATAACATTATTCAAATAAACAGGAATGCCTGCGTCCATGGACATAGTGGACATCGTTTTTAATCCACTTCATTTGTGGGAGCGGCTGTTAGGGGACATTTAAGTCTCTTTTGAAATTATTGACCCATGCATCAATATAGGATCCTTAATTTGTATAATGCCATTGATATCAACACATTATGTGCACCAACATGTCTTGGTAGAATGAGCAGTATTGGTATGCCCTTGGCATTAACTACTTTCTGCTAGTCTGTGCAATCATCAACGCATAATATTATGGCGACACAATGATACAACTATTTACATTGCTCTGAAAAGTTCTATTTCTTGGGGGATATTTTCATGATTTTGTATGTTTAAAGATTTTTAAAAAATACTAGCATGCTATACTGATATTACATACAATCCTGATGCAATATTCCTGAAATATTTTAATTATATTATATCTCGAAATAGATATAAACGGATTCTTAACTGTAGATAAAGAAAATATAACCATTTTCTCTTTTAAATTAAAATAACACCGGAGTCAGAATTGGCATATAGTCGGATTTCCGGATGTTGCAATACCAATGGCGACACGAACAGTGTCAATATATCCAGTCAGGTAGACAATCTGATGCATGCGTACTCGAGGACATCGACCGGCTATACATAAGCTAACAAGACCTCGAAGTAAATATTACGACTTTTTGACAGTGTATCTGACCAACGGAGTGAAACCAATCGGAACCTTGCACCCAAAGTCCTTGCTCTCGATAGCACCGCACGATGCCCCCTGCTCGCGATAACACACGAGACTAGTAGGATACCCTCAGCTGCTCATTTGCTAGAAGCTGCGCTTGGCAAAGACTCGCGCAGTTATATACCTGACCCCCTGTCGGGGATTTTCCTCCCTCTTACAAAGGGACATGATTTCCCACTATCGGCCTTTCACTTTAGATCCTATCGGAAATGGGCTTTCCTCACAGAAGTGCACTTAGTCGAATAACAACCATTTAAAGTAGGCGCCGCATAAAGCGAGTACTAGCAACTCGCGTCCCCGACTGCTTTATGCTACGAAGCATTAATTAACGACTGCATTGGAGGCAGAGAAGCAGAATAAATAAGTTCTATGGACTGGATGCGACGTGTTTTCTCTCATCCTCAAAAGCCAGCTCCAGCAATTGGCAAAGAAGCTTTTTTTCAGCGGTGTCATTGATAGCGTCGACGTCGCTCCATTCTAAACAACTAAATTGGAAATGATAGCAAAATTAAGGCTCAATAATGCCCTTTCTTCGCAGTTCCACGGCCCCACAAAATAGCCCTGTTCGGTGGAAATTTCTGTTTTGTATTATTGCAAGCAAATATCAGCGTGCCATTTCATGTGCGCAAAATGTAATGGCGGCAGCGCGCGTGTATCGGTCTGTGCAAGTGCACGCGCGCTAGTATTATGAGCGAGCAGCCAGTTAACATTAGAACATGCTGTAGGAGTAGGAGTAGGAGATGACAGAACTGGGAATGTGTTTGATCTACGCTCCGGCGACTTCTCAAGCGTTTTTCTTCATAAGTGGGCTTCGCATCAGCGCTCAACTTTCACTCGGCTAAAAGGATAGCTCGGGACTAGGTCCCACGATGAAAAAGCCCCACTAGTACCCTACACATAGCCCGACTCGAACACCATACAGAACAGACAAACATTGCTCTTTGAACCGCGAATTGGAATCAATAATTTATTACGACTGTGCAGTATATGGGACGTGTATCATATCTAGAGAAATAACTAGAACTCATGCATCTGCTTGCTTAACTTCTCCCCCTACTCCAATGAAGGGCGCCTTGAACAGAAGCGTGGCAAGGTTTTTCTATGGCAAACATTTTTTGTCGTTTACACAACGATTTGTTTGAAGTGGGCAGCCCTCGAGATGTTGTATGGGTCACGCCCTACAGCGCCTTAAGTGTCTTTAATAGCTACATGCAAACACGACGAGTTGTCAGCCTCTTTAGTTTACAATTGGACACCCAACAAAACTCGCAGAGGGTGTTGAACGCGGCTGATTTCAGAGATACGTGATCGTATCCCAAGTGCAACAGACATAATTTATTGTACTCCATATAGAACTTGAGTGCCCGAACATCGTCAACATGAACCAGTGTAATCAAGGGGATGCTGCAGCATTCAGCCAGACATCTAATATGCTAATTGATGCAAACATACAACAACAGCTGTCGATATGTCGACACAAATATTGATAACATTAAGCTTAGAACGATGCTCATTTTACCTGGACATCAATTACTTCATGAATACATTGTTATACAAAACTAGCAATGCGTCTGATGCTGTTAATTATTGAGCAATCTGGTAATGGACTATAGACTATACGATTATATTATAATTTATAGCAACATTTTACGATTCGACGTTTATAGAAGCGTTGATCACGACTAACGTCCACCATGGCTGTTGTTTGATATCCAGACTAGTGTTGGTCTCCCGTAGGTGATCCTGTTGATTTCCGCTAGTTTGACGAATTCAGGGTCTCGCTTTGCCCAATGTATTGGGTGACACTATTCCTATGACAATGAACGAGTCACTATCATCTATAATTGTTACCAGACTCCCTACAGGACCTAACGAGGTGGCGGGACAATTGAGACCTCGCTGACCTATGGACGCATTGATTTGTCCCCCACTGTTCCAATGGCCTTCAATTGATGGTCCCTTCCCTTGGTCATCGGCGGTTTTAGGTTTCAACTGCAGTTTCCCCCCAAAGACCTATACCCTGTCGTACGGTGGCAGCGTTTGAAGTTAATTGACCATTTCACTATCAGCGCTTGCTAGAGCTCGAATGGCGAACGAGCTGGTCGGAGTTGAAGACCCCGAGAGCCATTACTGCACAGGAGGTCCGCGGCTTTTTCCTTCTGTGGTTTAAGCTTGGACTTGCCTCGGCTTGTCAGGCCTTTGGGGCGAGATAAATAATTCACTAGCTGCCTTCACAATCTCCGAGTCAATTTTCGTGATTAAATCGCCGTTAAACCCTTTCCCTACAAACGAGCTATGCCTCCTGTGCGATGCACTGTTCCAACATTGATGTCGACAACACAATGTATTATTTATTCATGGTGTTCGAATGTCAGAAAATTGGGCCACGCCCGCCGGTGTTGGGCCAATGATTCCATGACAGTTTAAGGTGCCAATGATTACATGACAGTTTACGGCTCAGATGGAAGTAAAGCACGAACTAAACAACACGAGTACCACTTCCATATGATTCCATTTCATGCTCAAGATTACAAACAGTTGGCATGACAAATCCATTAAAACCCAGTCGTATTTTACATGAATGTAAAATAAGTTACACATATAGTTTTGTTTAAAATCCAAGTTCAATTTCAATATTTTAAAGAATACACATACTATATATATTGTTCTTATTATTTCATAATCACATTCTTTAACTATCTAGAAAATGTCTTTCGGCTTGTTGAACCACATATAACGTCATTCACAATCAGACTCAATGATTCAAAATTTAAATAACTATTAAGAGTGCGGTGTAAAGTGGCAGTTAAAATGTTAATTGGAAAATAACAGTTCCATTTAAAACTGAGAGATTCCATAAACCTATGACTGCAGGGCATTTTTACGGGAATCACCGTCAGATCTCGGAATGGAAACGGAAATGGTTTCGTTACGTAGTAGGTACTCTTCAACCTGTGACCATATCTCCCACGTCAAGATATAGGCTACACCACGCTAGGGCACTGTGTAATCCTTAATATCATATCGCGCCACATGCAGCGACGCGCTTAATTCCTTTAAGCTAGAGAGCGGAAACACTACAGCGAGGTGATAAAATTCATTTTAATAATTGAAACTATATTTTAGGAAAGAGTTGTAGAATGAGATGATCGGCGATCACGGCATGCAGCAATAAATTGGTGAACGCCGTGTCATTGGATATATTTAATAGACAGCCCGATACCCGTGCACTAAGTTGACCGGTAACCAGAGAAAATACAGCCTAGTTATGTGTGGTGTATTAACACAATTTAATGACCAACGATGAACACTTAAAGGACAAAAAAAAAAATCCTTATATTTCCATGGTGCAGAAAAGGGACTTGAGTAATACTAGCATACAAGACATCGACCACGAATGCAATAACAATCTATTTAGTTAATAGAAAGTGTGAGCAAATAATTTCAGTGCAAATTTAGTATGTCTGACATTAAATAAAATTGGAAGAAAAAAAAATATGTATCTACTTTCAAACGTTACTTATCGTTCTAAATGTTTTATGAACCAGTGTGCCGTTATTTAGAAACAAATTAATGTTCGTAATTGTGGGAATCAATAGTATACATATCAACATACGTGTGAACAAATACAATAGATATTCTCGTCGATATCGTACAAGAAAGTACCATTTACAGACACAGCTCTTCAGGGCATCTCCGGTTGGCTTCAGCATGAAGAGGGTTAATTTACTACCAAAGAGTTTCGTTTTCAGTTTACAGTATTTTTCTTTTTCCATGGAACATTAGTCAACAACAACAAAAATTCCGTACTTCATTTTAGCGTATTAAATTGTTTGTTGATGTTGGACAATGCTTTGGAATATTTACCAAATACCGATAAAATGTAGTTACGTGTCTGTCGTAAACATGTACAATGGCGTCGCAGAATGTCGTTGAAATTATAAACACATACGTTTTAGCAGATCAGGACGTGGTTGGATATTATTGCTTGCGCCTGTAACAACAGGATTATTACTCCACTCGGTAACCGCTACGCTAAACCACTGTATTACCACTATCAGTACACAGTTACAACACTACCACCTCTACCACCACTACTGCTGCCATAGCAACCACGTCATCACTTCTACCAAGACTACTACTGCTGTTATTGTTGCTACAGCCATTTCACATAAATTACCTGCTGTACGTTTGTGTATGCATCACAGTTTTCCCCACACGTAAAAATAAAACAAACAAAAAAATATATAAAAAAATATATCTATAACATAACATAACATACCGCCCACACCCTGGGGACATGGTTCGAACTCGGATCCACCAGCTGTCCACACGATAGTAAACAAACCTTACCTTGTTCGTCCCCTTTCCTCTTGGCTGTCGTAGGAGTGTTGAGTATGCCGCTGATGGTGTAGCCCCCACTACTTGACCTCTGCAGAACGTCCCCGTTAGGTGTGGTTGGAGTTTGACCATTGTCCGAGAGTCCGTTAGGACTCGACTGACCGCTGGGAGACATCTTAGCCTTCTCGGCAGCTCGGTTCCGTACAATTCTGAAATTCAAATAATAGTGATTTAGAACATTTTACAGAATGAAATTCAACCAATATAATGGAAAATAAATGCAATGTTTCCAATTACTAAATTACAACTAACAGCAATAATACTACTAACAGGAATAACAAATTTAAGTAATAATATATAAAAGATATATTATAATAATAATGTACAATAAATAAATAACTATACAAATAAATGGGCATCATTGAATATATAACCAAATAGGTTGTGTAATCTGATCGGACCGGTAGATGTACAACAATAAGATATCGTAGGCACTTATATTAGTAAGTTATGCACACACTTACTGTACCGATGTAACCCCAACGTTTTTCACCATTAACCGCCAAAAAAAAAAAGAGGAATTTTGTGGAGCATAACAAACATTGACGCGAGTGAAATCCATCATGAAATAAAACGTTTCAGAACTAATTGCATTGTGTATTTCACCAGGAATACGGATGCTCTATAAATCGGCTAAAAACATATCCAAACAAGCATACCCTCACCTATGTACCCGTACATCAGCACTTAGGTGTAATCTTCCAATAACAACGGTCATAAACGACCAGGTAAAGGGTATATTTTGAGTATTATAAATAAGTAAATACACCAACATAAACAGCCTGCGAATACATTGAACCTCAAACGATGTGTGCTCGTTTATGTAATCTGCTACCAAATATCTTGGAACCTACGGAAGAATGTGTTTATGTTCCAAGCACCATTCGAAAGCATTTCATTACCCGTATCATAATTCGCAACATATTTGACGGACAGACACAGTTTTGTAAAGTTTTTCGTAATGTTATATTCATCAACCCCTGTTCATATACTAAGTTCAGTAACTCAATAGCAGCTTAAGAAACCCCGGCATATGTTTGTTAAGAGGGAAAAAAAGGCCTTACAAGCGTTGGTTAAACGCTTTAGAAGTTTCTATTCACACCAAGCTGGGCTCATGCCATTTATATTTCATGTTTCATTACAACACGGTATTCTGCGTGGATGCTAAAACATATGTTTTGTAAGGAAGAATGCCCGGGGAGGAAGTGAAATATATTAACCCTCCGGAAAGCTAAGCCTCACAATCTAATTCCAGTCCATCAACACGTTTTCCATGCTTTTTGTTCCAAGATAATGTTTTCCCGCTCTGTGGACATGAATCCACTCTCGGCAGGGTACTACAAGGAAGTCCGTCAAAAATCAAACGCTCACATGACCCCTGACCTATTCAAGCTAAACAGGTGTAACCAAGTACCGTCGGATGGGAGAATGGTTTGGAAATCTGCTGCAGTTTTCTCGATAAAAATTCCCAAAAGCCTTGTACATGATTGACAGACCCCATGTGGCAATGTATTAAACAACCTCATTTCTTAAATGGATTTTCAATCCACGTCCTCTAGGAATTTTTAATACAGATTTGCTCAAAATAATATGATTTATTTGTAAAAAAATATATCGTTGCAGCTATGGAAACACTCACTACAAGGAAAAGACATTTGCAAGCATTTTAACGTGTGTATAATCCTTTTGATTTCATGTCAATAAACTTATTGAAACTACAATTATATCTAGACATGCACTCTGCACCCAGATTCCTTCTATTCTAATGCTATATTCGTACTATTAATAATTATCGTATCCAGTATAACATTTGGAGAATATACTATTTTATTTTATTAAGCTGAAAAACATATAGATTATTGTGAAATCGTAGATAAGTATACGAGAAAAAACATAAATCTGTCAGATCAATTAGAAACATGACGACGCAAATTAGATAAGAAATGTATTTTAGCCTATCCTATCAACTCGAAAAGAAACATGTGATTTTTCTTAATGGACCATGTCAACACCACTGGGATACTAGCAATATTGGCCGGCAAAATAATCCAGCATCACGTGGGAACGCTTTGCAAGGTAAGACACAAAATTACTTAGTGTAAAACCATTTTTTTTCGCTACCCGTTCTTCTGCTAAATGATTTAAATCCCATTCGATCATTTTAATATAGCGCTTTTAGAAACGAACACCCTCGGCTGATTTCGACGTTTCTACAAAAGAACGGGTTGAAACAAAGATGTCCATAGTAGTTTCAAAATCGATATAATTAATCTCAACGCGTCGACAATTAAATGAACGTCATATGTCCGTAAAATGTGACAATAAGCCATCACAAGTTTGTACTAAAAACAACTTAGTCATTATAAATATTAATGACAACCGGTGTCATTCAAATACACAATAAGCCAGGAGAGCTTCGGTCATAATGACAAATTATTCATTAACATTAAAATTGTTACCAAGTGAAAAGCTGCTATAATTTCCATTTTAAATTGCTTTCTTCAATATTCATTGTGATATTCCCATAGGATTGCAATACAATTACAGCACTTTACTTCTCACGGAAAAATGCCTCAAAGATAGATTATATCTTTGGTGTAAAGGTATGACAAACTGATTTAATGTGAATTCCACATGAATTATACATTTGACTAATTTACAGCCCAGCGTACAATAACACGTATATTTACAACTTGGTTTTATTTTAAAGACAAGTCTACATATGCGACAGTCACCACTTTTGCACACGAAACTGTCAAAAACATTTCATGTAACAATTGCATCACTATATTAAAATATATACACAATGTAATAATATATATCTATGTATATACATACACCTTTGTATATAAACATGCATACACATGCATAAACACACGTTTTCCCCAACAACTCCTTGCATTGCAACAACACGATTTGGTGACAAATGTACCCCAATATGATTCGATTGTGTATGTAGTGCCATTGTTTAAACTACAAAGTCTTAAGATGCCTATCATTCATCAGAGCACTAATCTGTACGGTCGGTCGTGAGACCTAAATAAAAGACATAATTGTCTAGGAACGCAATGGGCAACCACAGTTGTTCTGTTCGTCCGTCAGTTCTGCCCGGTCTGGATAAACACTTTGATATCGGAGACCGTGTTCTCTATGTGGCACACCTTGACTTAACTAATCGGGTTAACCCAATGACCCGCACAACTTTAACACGGGTCTGGTGGTTGGATATGTGTAACGTAAGATATTGCAAAGTTAGGAGATGTTATTCCACCACGCAACTCGCTACGTTTGAGACCCATGTGTGCGTTCTAATCCGACCCATTTCCTGTATGGGTCATCAAGGACGCTAGTCATTTATCTTTCCTATCTGCTTAACATCATCGCAAAGGAGAAGAAAAAACGAGACGGGTATACCAAAAAATACGTATATGCAGCAGTCACTTCATGTAGACAACTCAATGGATGTGATTTGTTCATGTCGACTTGACGTATGAAATATATCTAAATCTATTTCCCATGACCCCCAAAACAATACGTGTCAGTGTGTATCGATTAAGGTTGTGACAAGGTGTACATCGCGTTAACTACATACGTCTTCAAACACGACAAACGGTTGGAAGCGGGTGCTACGACAATAGATTGGTATATGTCAATGCACATGGTATCAGTATTGGGGTTAAGATTGCGACAATAATACTTTAAAAAAAAATTTAAATCGTAGTTTAGATCCACTTTCAAGATTCCTTCACTTATATAACGACTTGTCATTTTACCGCTGGGGGAAACCCGCAATACCCGTAGCGCCGAATGCTGCAGTCAACCTGCGAGCATCGGCTAGTACTGACAGACCAAGGACGAACATTACGTGGCATCCTAAAGTATGGCAGACTTTCAGAAACTAGACAGGCTGGTCGTTGCGCAGAGGTTATGAATATCTCGTCTATGTGATCATTAAAGCATTTGAAAAATTCATTTGAGCATGGCCTCGAGTCTTGGAGCTTTGTGTCGTCAGATTCTGGTTAACGTCTATGACGATAATGCCTACTCATAACGCAATAATTAGTCATTACGTGTTCATGGCGTGAACGCTATCCCGCCCAATTTAGAGTTATACGAAGAATAAATTCACATTTCTCCCCTTTGAAGAGCTGCAAATTTAACTTTACTGACTCGAGAGCAATTGAAACGTACCTTAGCGACAGAAGAGTTACACAATATTGGCATCCTTGATGACTACACATTGCCTCCCAAATGCAAGAGTTATGCGAGTGATTTCTGCTAGATTTACTCTCTTCAGATTGTGCTATTGTTGTATTTAGAAAGCGTGTTAAACCGGTCCAGAACAAATGTTAGCCTATTTCTGCGAAGCGAGGAGCAGAACTCATGCGGAATACCTCAATTATCTGGATAGAAATTTAAGAAGTGACAAATTAGCATAGCAGTATCTCAACTGTTCCATATGGATAACTAGTATAGCGTTAGACGTGTGATAAGTATCACGAACTACCGCTCCGAAACATACGGGTAGCGGAGAGGATAATAGCATAAACCAATGCGGCAAAACGGCGGATAAAGAAACTCAACGGGCGGAGGACAAGGGGGATAACTTTGTTGAAATATAACACCAGATGGCGTTTCGTGCGAGTGTTCCACATCAGTGAAGCACTGAGAAGTTTCAGTCGGCGACAAGTCATTTACGGCAGCAACCAAAGCCAAGACATTAATTAAACGCAGCTAATACTAGTCCTGACAAGAAGCCATCATCAAGTAATGATACAATTGGGCTCGAACCCAGTCTATGCTGTCGGGATAATCACACGGTGAAAGTATTCGCCCGATTTGACTCTCCGCCGCCGCTTCATTCCACACTTTTGCGTTTCTTTGGACCATAACGATTGTAATTTGGACAAATAAAATGAAATTTCGCGTTTCGTTGAGTATTCACACTTGTGAAGGAAAGCAATAACGAGCCATCCCTTTATTCCTGTACTCGTCAGATTACACTGGGAAAGTAAATTGACGACATAAGATATTGTCACCATTAACGAGACGCAACATACTAATTTATGTCTGCGGAATCTATATCCACCAATCCACATAGGAAATCAGACTGATGTTTCAACGCTATTCGTCTACGAAATAATCTATTTTATTTATATATGTCCCTGGCAAATATATACTACAAAATATTCGCTTAATTGTACTGTTGATAATTTCCCAGTCATTCGCGAGTATCTATACTGCAGCGTCCAAATAAACACGAAAGGACGGACATCTAAATAAAGCCGAACGTTGTCATTATTGTAGCTAGATTAAGGACATTAGCACTTAATAGCATCGTCTGGTAACCCGATGCGTGTATTTCCTTACCTCAAAGCTAGTATTGTTTTCGCAGACACAAATTGGAAGTAGAAAATGAAGATGGATTATTTTGTACATCGATTTACAGAACACTGCTTGCCCAGCTGGGAAATACTCCGTTGGTTAAAATACGTGATTCACATCACACTGAACGGTCATCATAATGGGATTGAGGAAATGACAAAATTATTATTCCTTTGGCTAAAATTGATTTGAAAGGCGTGTGTTTGTGAAACGGGCATTCAGTCTCCGACCAACTAGCTGTTTTGGTATCCTTTATTATGAATTCATCTCGCCATCTCAATTATAATTATCCCCGAAGGGTGGGCATTAGTTAAAGAGAGTGTTTGAATCAGTCATGAGAAAGGAGGATGGTATTAGGCGGAACGGGACGGTGGTACGGGTGAGACGCTGTGTTATAATGAAGGGGTACTTGACCAACTCCAATCCTTAGATTTATCCCACCCTCTCCCCACAACAGTGCCTCACCCCTACTCCCCACCCGCACAACACTTCACTCTCAATCTCCACTCCCAGTACAACACAAACACACCACTCATGACAACCAAACACCACTTCATCTCACCAATAACCAAAAGCGCAACTAAAAAATACCAACAAACCATCAGTTTCTTCAAGAAACATTTCAAGTATAGATGATGCGATACATTATGCAGAATATTAGAAAGGTCGTTCAGACATCATGTCACGGTTTAATTGCTATGGTTGGATGGCAGGATGTTTTAAAACTATAGAATTCAGGAAATGCCGACGAGAGCATTTATGTCCCTATTTATTTATTTACACGTCAAATTGATGTCGCTGAAGAGAAATTCTTATTGATGCCGGTGGCCAAAGTGTTCTTATTTCACGACTAAGGGATGCCATTTTCAGATTATTCTTATTGCCCTAACCACGTACAGTAGTCCTAAGTGACTCGCTTGTCCTTTCTTCGTTATCACGTACATTGCAACCTAATGAAGCGTGAGTCTGTCTTTGTTGTGCATTTGTCTAAAACATGACCATCATAGGGGTCAATATTACTTGGCAAAAGAAAGTTGATGGGGGTCGTGTTGCGATAACATCTCATGGTTCTTGTGAGAAAAATGACAGCACATTTTATATGATAGCATTTTATGATGGCCCTTTGAATCCTGCTATAGCTGGGCTTGTTCCCGGAGCCTATAAAAGCTCAAACCACTTTAAAACACAACCGAGAAGTTTTTGTTGAACAGAAAAATGCCTTCATGGTTGAACGACCACGTCACCTGTGACCCACGCGAAACGGAGTGGACTCTTTGACAAGAAGGAAGAAAAAAAATAAAACACACCCGATGATGGCTTTGTCGACTAAAGTGCAGGGGATCCAAATTCTCTTCCATTAAGCAGGGTGGGGTATCGAGGGCCAAAATGAGTTGGTTTTGTCCGTCGCTGTGGGGGGATAGTCTTCATAATGACGTCAACTGCTACCCGAGCTACTCTGCTGTTTAGTCATGATTCAATTCCAAAGATGACTGGCCATTCCCAACCCTCCCCCTCCCCTCCTCCCTACTCCCATCTCATCATGGAGGCGGTTCCGTAAGTCGAGTTAATATTGAGTTTGATGCGCCAACGATTGACCTGCTTCGTAGATAATCCTTGGCAGGTAATGTTCAGAAAGTACTACACGCATAGAAAGTAAATAATAACCTGGAAGATCTACGAATAGTAACATTTCTAACATAACTATAAATGATTGAACAAATTCAGCAACTTATTTAATAATTATATATATTGTAATAATTTAGACGGAATCAAAATGTATCGAGATCAAGATAAATGTTCACCAAATCAAGTCAAGCATAGAGTCAAAACTGTAGCAAATGAATGGGACAAAACTATGGGATATGCAAACTATACTACGAATACCACAATACACAGCATTTATCAGTACCACAAGCTTTTCTAAATAAACTGTAACAATAAAATCAACAAAAGTCTACTTGTACGTGAGTTGACACGGGTCTAAATAACTACGCTCCGATACCCAGTATACTCAAAAATTGCTCAATGCAGAATGGATATTGTGTTCCGCGGCAAACTCCTATCTGTCTGAATCGAGCCTGTCCTTTGTTTGATGGTCTGACATGTGTATCTGACATTGCATGTGGACGGACCTTAAAAGCAGTGTGTTTCTGACCTGCCACACGTCACGACGCCAATCTACAAACTCACTCCACCGAGCCATATAGGGATCCTCAGTCCCCGAAACCTGCCAAAGAATCCACGAGGGCCAAATGCTCGACCCCTGTTTGCGTGTTGAGGGTCACTCTGCACCCGATGGCGCTGGGTTCGACTCTGATTTTCTATACCTGTCTTATTGTTCCGTGTTTCGGCTTGTTTTCTAGATTGATACCTTTACACGAGGGAGGACCAGATAGTCCCGGGACAACGGGAGTGTCGATTACGCGTAATAGTGACACTAAAGATTTGCGTTGCAGAGTGAAACCTTCCGAGAAAGGGACGAATTCCGAAAGGTATATGCCTCAGAGCTCGGAACACTGGTAGGGGTCTGACCCCCTACAGTTCTTAGTCATGTACATACACTCGTAGCACAATCCATTCATTCCATTAGAGTGACACCTGTCACATTCCAAGTTAGATCATCAAATAAATATTGCAAATATACACGTGACGGTTTTCAACATACTTATGTACTTTTAGTAGTGTCAATATTAGCGTTGAATGACACATCATGAAATTGATGAATATGTTTCTATGTCGAACTTATTTTAATGTAGGTTTTATACACAGCAGTGTATGAATAATGTTTCTAGGTTGTACTAATTTTATGCACAGTACGTGTTTCATTTAGGAACCGCAGACACATTTATCAATTTCGAAATCTCGAATCAGAGTAACCCCAATTTAACAGACCCGCAATTATGTAATTATCCACTTTCTGGTAGTACACCTGTGTCTGTGCCGTTGTTGTTGTTTTGA
The DNA here is from genome assembly GCA_032361225.1 of Lepetodrilus schrolli. NCBI lineage: Eukaryota > Metazoa > Mollusca > Gastropoda > Lepetellida > Lepetodrilidae > Lepetodrilus > Lepetodrilus schrolli. The sequence continues at coordinate 34,317 of JAUTBT010022195.1, forward strand.
AAGGTTCAAATTTTGACTTTAAGGTATCGATTTCAAGACATTTGTTTTCTGTATGACATGACGTGATCGATTTCAGAGTGAAACCCATCAATAACCGCCTGCCAAACAGAAGGGGCACGGACTACTAACACCTGGCTTGCTAAACACTAAGCCGACCACACTATAACTCGACCCTCCAGTCGCCTTAACGTCCGTGTGCACGACATTTGGGCATCATATCTGACGGCATCACATCTAGGTCACATGATCTAGGTCACGTGATCTAGCTCCCGTTTCACTCGTCGACACGTTGTGCATTTAATACCGACTGTTATTTTCAAACGTTACTTTAAAACTGTTCAGATTTCTATAGTTTTCAATATGTACGTAATATCTGCAGGCATCTCAGTTTAGGCTATCTAGAAATGTAGGAGTTGTACCGTGTTGAATTATTCCTATTTATTAAAGAAGATTCTACTTAATGATCTATCTGAAAAGTGGAACAGTTGAAACTACCCGATATCTGAAACATCCATTACCACAAACAATGAAACCCATAATATCAAGACCTTGTCTTAAATATCGATGTAAACTACAAATATAAATGTTCCCGAGGCGTATATATACGAAAACTAAACAATCTTTCAATCGACTATCGATTAGAAGAGTCATGAACATTACTATATTATACCCGTGTGCGTTATACACGTTGCATGTTAATTCCCACTGATGTCCTGCTCGATACAGACCGGTGTCATGCAATATTTGAAACAGAGTAGCTGCATATCCGGGTCACATTCCCTCCAATCCCTGTTCGCATTCCCTCCTATCACGGTCACATTCCCTCCTTTCTGGCCAGTGATAGAGATCTGACAGAGCCAACCCTGTCATGAAACCCACTAGTCTGATAGGTCTGACAGATATGGATAAACTGATACTCCAGGGAAATCTTCCCATTATTGCTATCGCTGCATCCCGAGGTCTACGCAGTTGATGTGTGTGCTTGATTCATAAAGTAGGTCTGTTGGATCATATAGTAGGACTTGTCCCATCAACATGTAATCAGATAATCAATTCCTGAGTCACTCGTTTATGACAACTTGATGAGTTGATCGGAGGTATTTGTGTGGATCACAATTGATGCCATCTTCCCTGCTCAATCTGAATATCTCTTTTATCTGCATCCCTCAACCCTGTATTCAAGCCATCTCTCCCTCCCTCCTCTCTGTTTACATATTCTTCCCATCTCCCTTTGTGTGTCTATACGCCATCTATCTTTCCCCCAAGAAAGCAAACCATATTTCTCATGACCACCTTCCCTCCTGTTCCTCTATCTCTCTTCCTCTTCGACCCCTCTCTCTTCCTCTCCTCCTCCCTCTCCCCCTCTTGAAAAATTCTCAGAAAAGCAAACACACGAGACATACACTACAAAAACTCAAATTTCCGAAATTTTAACTCCCGCCGTTGAAACTTAAAAATATCCTTAAACGTTGATTGGCTACTCACCTATTTATTGAGCTAACACTGGGCACGTTGTCTTGACTACAGACGGCCTCGCTGAGTAGCCTGTCTCGGATTTCCCAGGCGAACATCGTAGGGTTGTCTTGCTTGTAGTGGGTAATGGCGTCCACCACTTTAGGCGTGGCCACTTTGGGCTTGCTGCCGCCAATAACTCCGGGCTTGATGGACCCGGTCTCGTAATACCTGCAAATATAGACACTTACAAGGAAACATCATAGCATGAGTACTACCATTTTCACACGTGGAAGATCAACTCAGAGCTATAGGTGTGCATCTATACGCGGCGTGCAACTCAGTATACGCAGTATACTATATTCGGAGAGATGCGATGGAATTGTGAATGTTAACTTTCCTCACAGCGCCTGAAGGAATGGCAGCTTGGGTGATAATAACCATGGAGTTGAGAATGTGGAATGACTGCACATTGATCCATTGACCGTGGTACTAATATTGCAAAGCTCTCAGCATGCATTCTAAAATGGGTATAGCATATTATACGTGGACATTATTATTATTATTAACATTATTACAAACTCTATAGAACAGGTTATCCGGGGCGATATCTACAGTAGAGCACAGCCAGTACCAGCATTGTTTTGTGACTGTGTGTAAAGGATATTAATACCAGGTGATATTTAGGTACAACACATATTTCAGTTTTAACCATCTACAAAATTAGGAATGTTAAGCGTCTTTAATCGCTCTAGATAAGTTGCAGTGTTAATCTGTTGATCATTGTACGAGTTGGAATTTACAGTATCTTGTCTTGTGCATATAGTTCTATATATTCCTTGTTATACATCACACGATATTATTCGGAGGCCGACAGATTAACTAATATTTAATTATATATCTTTTTTTTTCGCATTTCAATTCCACTTTGTCACCATTTCTACAATACACACATTATGACTGCTGGTGATTATTTCGTATCGAGTTAATGATTATCACACTCGGCCATAACTCAAATATCACCTTAGCGCCCAGTTCAGTTACCGAACAAGATCCTGTCCTTTGCAATTAACAACAGTAACCCAACTCCCTGGCGTGGCATGACTGTCAATATATGTGAAAATACCTCACACAAATAAATAAACAGAGTAGAACATTAGCAGAAATCGCCAGAATCGAATCCAATAAAAAGAAACTAAACACAGACAGATTACGAGTCGGCCTCTTAAAGTAAGCGCAACTGTTCCAGCTTGGCCCTTTATAGTAAACACGACTGCTTCACTTCGATCGCTCAGCAAAATCTCAACAAGCTAATCTATCGCTTCATAATCTCAAATGTGTGCAGTGTGCTTTAAAAAAACCCAACACACTGTTCTTTTTATGCAATATTAGTCAATATGAATTACAACCATATTACAACCATATGGGATAGAGCAACATTATCAGGGCCAGTGAATGGTCGTCGTGGCAGTTGGCATTGAATCGTAACAACTGCTTCTGCAGATTCGCAGAAGGGCACACGGCTCAGGGAATCGTTTCTCTAAGCGCTTATATCCACTATGATACGATATAGCGCTCTCGTTAAGTATATGATCGCCATGTATAATTAAGAGGTCGCTACAAGAGTTCTTGTGGTCACGTAGTAGATATCAGGGCTTAGAGAAAAGATAAGCTGGTGAGTATCATTTATCGAAGCTCTCTTACTATACAAGTGCCTGATCACCATGTAGAACATATCACAATGAGAGCGCTCTTAGTAGATACGAGAGCCTCGAGAAACGAGAATATTATATGTAGACAAAGCAGGAATGGTAGTCGATAAACTAGAAAATGAAGCAACAGCTCCGGTGCCCGCACGCCTGCAAGACAATTGGCGTCGTCTACAATAAACTCCATTACCACACAGTCGAAATCGATCATCTGCTGTGACGGGTGGACGTGGTATGCTGTCACCGCGCCGAGAGTTGGGGGTGTGAAATTGACATCAATGCTTTTAATTTTTGTAAGCTCGAAAACAACATTGACACGTGATGGCCTTTTGGGTTGAGTTTACAAGTACAATATATGTAGGTCTATATAAATAGTACAAACAGACAAATAAACACACAGAGAGACACCAAAATGTAATAGCTAAAATAATTCTGAAGCTAAATTTGAACTGCATTACAGCTAGAGATGATTATATCATTATCATAGCTTTTACTAATTTGCATTATACATTCAAGTCAATCCTAGCAATTCTACTGTGTAGCGTTTATGCGTTACTGTCTTACTATGTATAAATTCATAGGATACCCAGAAACATACTGTGAGAATAATGTTTACGATTGGGTATACTTTGGTTCTACGATTGGTTATTCCCCCACCCCCCTTTTACTATTTGCCGAGATTTAATACCCATGTACAACATTAATTGGTCTTACAGCATATCTACTCCAACTAGAATTATCTGTATAAAAGAAAGTACTCATGGATATCTGAAACCTCACCATGATGAATATTCATAGGCGTCAGGTTACAATGCCACCAGTTCCAACATGTACAACAGCTGTCTGCATATATACATGTCAATACTAGCGTTGATTAACAGGTTCATTTACAGTCTGTGGAACTACATTCAACTGGACTCTTACAATATTGCATCGCGCTTGTAAATACGTCCTGCATCTGGCATACATACATACTACCACTGTCTAACAATGCAGATTTGATGGATATTAATTTATTTCATAAAATGTTATTGCGGTTTCCAAGAGCATTGGAAATTAATGTACAACTAAGGATTTGAATTAAGTATTGGAGTTGTATTGTATAGTTCAACAGCATCCCACACATCCTCCCTATTCATCGGACAAGCTGTTGTAAATTCCAACTCGTGCAATGATCAACGTATTACAACTGTAGCACATTATGACGATTGAAGGCATGTTCTGTGTAGTACGCCATTACAACAACGTGGGTCATACTATATAGGTATGCTGTGTGTGTGTGTGTGTGTGTGTGTGTGTGTTTGTGTGTGTGTGTGTGTGTGTGTCGGTGTGTGCATATGTGTATGCAAACTTACTCATCTACTACTATATTTTGACTATTATTAGTATATGATTTTTATTTTATACTAAAGACAACGGAAAGGTTGCACTACAATGTTCGAGCAAGGTACGACATCATTTGACAATTCGCTTTGTCGTGTTGCTTTTTAAAACAAAAGTATATCTGTTCTTTCAAAATTGAGGCATTAAAATTAAAGCAAGTAATCTCTTTCCTGGATACGCTACATCTATACTAAACTCGATCTTAACGAGATTGTAATAATATGTTTTAAATTACCAACTTGCTAATATGAAATCTAAGTGACTATACCGCATACCGGCGGCTATAAAGCAATTACTGGAAATACGAAAGGGACACTTAATTTTTTTTCTGTGTTCACAATGCCATACTTAATCTACTCAATTTGTCTGTTCCCTAACAAACCAAAAACTAACAAATTTTAGTTCCCCTCTGCACGCAAAAACAGGCGGAACACACTGCGTTTGATTAGCTTTTCTCAAAAGCAGGGTATAACATTTGCACATAACGTCTAATTTTGGCAAGTCACGCAACTATTCGGAGCGTTTAATAATGATATGGCAGCATCTGATTTCATACTGTGCCAGCACACACAGAGATCCAATCGCAGTACGGGGATGTCAGATATACACAGCACAATAACAAGTTATTCAATGAAATACTGATACCGCAAATGAACCACTTTTTTCTCTTTTACTTTTTACTTTTTCTACATTCTGTACTTTTACGGTATGAATGAAAAGGAAGAGGAATTGTATATCTGGAAAAGGAGGTGGGGTGGATTGAAGTAGGTTGGGGGGTGGGGGGTGTTGGAGTGTACGCTGTGGGGTAAGACAATGGTGTCGGACAGAATGGTCAGTCGGAAGGTGGGGGAGATACATTGAAGGCTAAGGCGTGAAACGAGAGATGGGCCAGGACGTTCGATAACGGCTGTTCTGTGTGGTGGGGAGAAATACATCACACAGCACACACACAGAACACGTCAAGTATGAACAATAGTTAACAAAGACGCCTGTGATTGTCTGTTGGCGATTACAAGCCAGATATGGCCGATCACGCAACGTCGACTATACCTCCGTGTGCTCGGATGACGGTGCTATATAAGTCGACCAACCGCGCTTACACAGACGACGGCTTTGAAATCGGTACTTAAGACCCCTACGGTCACTTTGAAAGCGATTCGGGGTAATTTCTCTTCCCATTTGAAACTTGTCCGAACGTCCATGAAATGTGTCCGAAGAGACTTCATGCTAATTTTGCATGTACATTTCAAATCCTTCATTCTACCGCAGCTAATCTCAATAAATTCGACGTCAGGCGTAGAGTCGACGTTTACGTCTATATCAAGTAATTGACCTTAATTGACGAGGGCGACGCTTCCATCTGGTACCTCCACATGCAAAGGAGGACTATAGAAGCTAGGCTAGGGTTAAAAGTCGCATAGTGCACACAGCCCCGTCTAGGTCATTTAACAAAGCTCGTTGAAATACATGAAAGTCCATGAACATGTTTCTGAATGCTTTTGTGTTCTTTCAAAGCCAAACCTGACTTATACTGCTAACACAATTTAATGTTGCAGAGTCATCCCACTGTGCAACAGTCGTGAGATGATCCAGATAATAACAAGGGTTGATGGACGCCAATGCTTATCTTGCTGTTCAAATGAAATGGTTATATTAGTAATTAATATTTATCCCTTTTGGCGATATACACTTAGCTTTATAATATTTACACAACGAAGAATTTCCAAATGTATATATATATATACCTATTTCAAAACGGTAAACGACCGTTTTACTTTAGAGTTCAGACTCATCCATGCAGACATCATTGCTTTATAATAAAATAAAACTATTTTTATATTCACAATGCATAATATGTATCTATATCGCGAACTTTGGACTCTTTTATTGCAACACATGTTGAATCTTAGAAACTTTCATTTTAGTGGACGTTCGAGATGCTACAACTATATCTCATTGAACTAGTGTCACAGCATATACCATAGTACATTAGGGCAGTATCCAATAGGAATTCATTCCGTTTCCAAACTTCACAAAGATATATCTGTCCTCGTCCGTTTAAAAATTACATTTCATTGAACAATCAAAACAGATTCTTTTAAAACCTAACGAGTAAATGATTGACAACGCAATTTGCACACAAAAAAATAATATAATACAAAATATAAAAAAATCACCATCTATCAAATCATTCGTATTTGCCCCGAGAGGAAAGATAAAAGATAAAATTTCACGTGACAAATATTATCCGATTCTCAAATTACACACTTCCCTACTGAGCGAGGCACTATATTTTTGTTCGGATGGACTATATTATTCTCTCTGCTTCTTAATAATGCCTCTGCGTTATTAATTTTCAATACCCAGCGATGGCGAAAAAAAACCATAACCAATTTCCAACGCGAATCTCCCCCGACCCTACGTCCCGAGCCTGATAGTGAGGCAAGATAGAAAGCGGGGGTTGGGGTGCCGGTGGTGGTGGAGACTCTAAGCTCACAGTGGATACATGGAGTTTTCAATCAGAAAATGACAGTGTTTAAAAACTAGCGGCCTGCTCGCTTGTAGAGAACCACGGCTGCTCCAAACAATGCTTGAGTACTGGCTGCACACACGACTAGGCGGAATTATGGAGCACGGGCATTTCGGCGGGCGACCGGCAGATTGTTATCATGGTGTTCTGGCATTGCTGGCCAATCTTGGGGCGTGAACTACAAAACGCTGCCGTTGACATGCCACCAACAGCCAATTGTAACCACTAGGCGCATTTGCTGTCTCAATAGAAGTTCAATCCTAATAACAGGAATAATATCTGCGTGAAGATTATGCCAAGAGGTTGGGAAGATTACGCCATGATGTTGGGAGGATTATGCAGTGCGGTTTGGCGATAGGATCAGAAAGTATACTAGTTATTATTAGTTGAAAACTAAACACAATTAGCTATTTTAAATGTACATATTTTTTAAATTTTATTTTAACTAGTCCACAGCTAACACAATTACATGTTTTCCGTGTCCCCATAATAATGTAGATTATTCAGTGTAAATTACTATTTATATCACGCCATCTTAGCATGTCTTCTTTGTGCCAAAAACATTACAAAAGATGACTCAGTTTTAACAAATCCCATAACATCGTTCTGTTCAACTCTTCACTTTTCTAAATATTAAATGATCCTAATTCAGAGAAAAGAAATCTACTTATTAAAATATACATATTTAAAAAGAAAACGAGGCCCAGAGATTACGATACGTCGGAGTACAAATTAATTCTCAACTCAAGGTTTTGTTCACAAATCCCTATATAAAATTTGAGCTTGATGAGACACACAGACAGACATTTATTCAATAAACCACCGACTGTGGTACACGAGATGTTACTTGATAAAGAGATGATCACATTACATAATATATAGTATGAACGGATCACGATGACAAGCGGTATGCTTTTTGCATTGACAGTTTGATAAATATATTGCAGAAAAACAGATAGTTCTTTATACGTTCTGAGCATGAACTCGTATTCAAAAAGTTTCGTAATCTCGGGGCCAGAACTTACGAACAAGATACCCATAGAAATTCACGCTTCAAACGAAGTAAAACCCCAAACCTATGCTAATGAAGATTCTCCGCAAATTCCTTAAGAGAATTAACAGCACAATTGTGTTTGTTATGTATTCTTCTCTAAATTGCCTGCCACATGAAGAGGCGCAGACCTTACACGTGGACACAGGGGGACCCCAGCGGGGTATAGTTTGACATACAGCCCATTACCACCGAATTTTACGAGATAGGACAAATGCCCATATTTCTGAAAGTATGGCAGAATTGCTTTCTCTTATCATTCAGACTTTTGTTGTACTTCAGGACACAACAATCTGATCTCACTCGAGGAGGACTCGCCAATGATTGTTATTAGATTTTAGAAATGATTGACGTGTTCATGTGTTCATGGGCCCAATTTAACATACCTACAGGCGTGTGTGTGTGCGTGCGTGTGCGTGTATGTGTGTATGTGTGTGTGTGTGTGTGTGTGTGTGTGTGTGTGTGTGTGTGTGTGTCCTTAGGATAGCATGTGCGCATACTGTTGTTATTGTAAATATAGTCAGATAATAAAATAAAAATTACATCTTTACTGCACTGATTTAATGTGTAATGTGTTTCATAAAGCATTTGTTGAATTTTATACTTGCTATTCATTGTGCCCAAAGGGAAAATGTATGTTCTTTTAACCCATTATAGATTGCAAACATGTTAGGCATGCATAATTTATAATATGTTCTTCAAACGTAAAAAATCACGATGCATTTATAAATACAATCTGCGTTGATATTTAATACATTATTGGTTGTATAACTCTTAGTAATAACAACTGTTTTTACTACACGTGTTCTAACATTATTACCGCTGTCCCGTAAGCCATATTGCTGTTTTAAGTCGGATATAAGTATATGTATGCATGTATATTTGAAACAGTATCACACCTTATTACAATATCTATCTATCTGTGTTTGGACTGGAGTAAAGACTCGTCTACAGTATGCAATTTTATTTGACAACGTCGACAAATAAAATAGAATGTGATTGTATAGAGCAGCCTGAAGCTGTGCTAGTAATGGAATCGTGTACATAAAGTAGAGTACATTTGAAACACAATGTAAATGGTTAATAAACACTACACCAGTATGCGATATTGTCGTTCATATTAATAATACATCATGTCATAATATTATTTTCTTATGAACTACTTCATATTTACCAATTGAATTATTAACGATTTTAGAGCAGTGGACAACTGTGTAATATGACTGTGTCTAGACACTGACTGTGACTAGACACTAACCTATATCATACACAATCTTAAAATCTTTCTATTTTCACCATCAATGTGACGATCACCATAAAGTACTCAATATCTATTCCAAGATGAAGTTTGATTTGTCGATTTATGTCAGTAGTATTCTAGACAGTTTTCTATTAATTAATAATATAGATTTCTATGTAAATAGATGGGTAAAGTACACTTCACACGTGGTTATTGTAATGTGTAAGAGATACAAGGACACGGTTGTGTATATGAAGTTTTAAGCCAGAGACATTTATGACAGTTTTCTTTTTAAATAATTAATTTAATAACTAATGATTAATTATCCTTAAAGATACACACCATATTTTCTGAAGAAATTCATTACGGTTACTTTTATGACTTTCCATTTCGGTCACATTTCTGATATTCTAAAAATGAATTATTAAATCATTCTTTCTCAATTAATCTGAAAGGTTTTCACTTTGACTTGTGTAGAAAATTGTCTTACCTTCCGAGTATTTTGCTGACACACCCATGTGAGACTCGCAGTTGTCTTGATATATCACATGGCCGCACCCCCTGATGTGCTAACTCTACTATACGAGTTCGTACTACATCGGGCAAGGGTCTCCCGTTAACGAACACACCTCCGAGTTGATTCACACCACCATGACCTGGTAAATAAAAATATAAACACTTTGAATATATTTTATAGGTAAACAAAACGATTGCTTGAAAATAAAATGATGATCACATTTGTCTTTGAAATAGAAATAAACACATTTTAGTTAATTATATAGTAACAGATACGTTTACCAAGATACTTAAAAGTAAAGGTATATATTATAAATAATTATCCATTTTATAAATATTAAAAAATATATATGATATAAATTCAGAAAATATATCTTAACAATAAGTGTTGCTAAGCGTGTGTCATAATTATTTATATCTAAATTATAGTTTACTAAACTATTATAGTAAATTACTTCATGAAGTAATTTATACATAGCTATCATTATTTACAGGCATATACACTTGATGTTTATAAAACATACTATCAGTGAACAAAATTCATAATTCACAACATAAGGAATAAAAATGGTCTTTTATGATAAAGATACCGCCAGGAAATGGTATCTCGACACATCTGTTTTAATACTGCACGTGAGAAAGCCTTCGTTTTACGTCTCCCATTATATTTTATTCCATATCAACACAGATTATAAATAAGCTCCAGTTGATTTTAATAGCATTCTAAAAAATGCATACATATTTATACGAATACAATGCTAATTAAGAACATCCTATACAACTTCAATAACGTGGCTGTCCACGGTATTATCAAATCCATCCCGCAATTGCATAGCAAGTTCGTCAAACGTGATTGTAATCCTGGATTTGTTTCCTTTGCTATTGTGACTTTACAATATATCTTCCAGTCGCTGGCTCGTCCTCCCGTGCAATAATGCTATTCATCTGACGCAACTATTGCAATAAAATGAAATCGAAATCGAATTAGTTTTCATTGCAGAACAATATCATTAGTTATTCTGCAATTTGCACATGACACACAAGCAGCCAGGTTGTAAGCAGTCCGGCGATTGTAAAACTGTCTAACCAAGTTGTTTCGCGGGCTTGCGTATTTGAGGAAAATGACTGTACAAGAATGCGGAATGAATTCCAAGGGAATTCAAGTTGAACTGTACCCCCGTAATTTAACTCACTGGTGCAGACTGCCCCCTTCAGAAGTACAGAAGTAGGTATATAGGAGCAAAACCCGGGGGGGGGGGGGTTGTGTTGTGTTGTGTTGTGTTGTGTTGTAAGCGTCGCGAGTTGAGAGGGCCTTTTGTTGTATTCAAGAGAAACAACTGTACCGGATAGAGTCGAATGGCTGCTTTTTAAAACTGGCTTTAACACAGAAATAACGAGAACATGGATGGTAGACGGATCATACTGTTGTCTCAACGAAGAATATGTTCGCCTGTACATGTGGAGAAAATGGCATAGATTTTGCACCGGTATCGTTACAACATGATGTGTTGTAGATTTACGTAGATTTACAAAATATTTAAATAACAATTTTCTTTTGAGTGACAAACTGACAGAAGAAAATAAATACTTAACGTAAAATTTACACATACTTGAAAATTACTATTACCAACTTTTGGAAACAAATTGACCACTTCAAGCATATGATAATAATTTCAAACAGTTTATGCATATTTCATAAGTAACACAATATTCATAATCAGTAATAATTACTCGTTGATTTACATTAATCTGAATGCAGAAGTAGACAAACATTTTAGTATGAATCCATACACGATGAAATTACATACATCATAAATTAATATGTGTAATGAGAAGCGTGCAGTAGACAATTAAAATACACGTCTTGAAAATTATTATTTAAACATTGGAGATGATTTGGGGCTGTACGTTATGCACACGTAAACTGGTATACTAATTATATTTCAATGAACAACAGTAGATTGACGCGATAAGAGCGTGAATTAATTATCCGTTTACAAAACTCATCTGAATGATTATCGTCAATTTTACATAGTCCAAATTCAGTTCAAGCCCACTTCCTATTTTTGTCATTATTCTTCTGATAAGTATACATTGCTATCTTAGTGAAAATGCTTCCATCTGACGACATGTTTCCGGTTTTCAAATGTATTAGTTATGCCACACGAAGTGTATGGAAAATATACCAGTAAATAAATAAATAAATAAATACACAAATAAATACATAAATAAATAAATAAATAAATAAAATAAATAAATAAATACAAAAAATACCAACTAAACAGTGCAAAACAATAGTACAGCGTTAATAGTATATTACTGGCGCGTAACGATTGTCTATGATAGATGTATAAAATTGCTGCCATACATGTCAAAGAGCGCATCGATACTATGACAATGATGACAAACCAAGAATAAATATTTACCTTGATACGGATCAAATGTTTGAGGTGGCCTAAAGGAGAATGACGGATGGAACGGCCCCCACGACGGGTGGGGCATAGCGTCCTGCTCCCAAAACATAGTTCTACAGGACGGACGGACGGACAAACAGTCGACTAGATCGACAGCACTGCCATGAACACGGACACCGATTGCCAGCTGACAGGCAATTGCACTTCCTGTACCTCCAAATAGAACAGTATCCCCGTGCCCCCTAAACACTTCAGGGGTGCCGGGTGGCGATGATGATGTTGTTGTTGTTGTTGATGATGATGGTGATGATGATGGCGGTCAAATGTAATAATTTAAAAATAAATTCCAGTCTTATAGAAAGAGAATCCTCAGCACACGCGCGGACACATAGATCGACTGGTACACGTCCACCTTTTACATACGAAGAGTACACAGTCCTCGACGCGAGACTTCACAGGTGGACTAACATCAACAAACGTGTCCCGCTCACTGACTATAAGACCGTCCAAGCTTGAAACGATCTGGCGAGTAAAACAGCAAGTTCAGAGATTTCGATATGCGGGTGGGACAAGCTCACGTGAACTCGATCCAGCGATAAGTTAATTAGCTATAAACAAACCGCGAGCCGCTCGCCTGATCAGATGAAACGAGCACCACTTTGAAAGGCATGTATTTCTTGAGCCTTGACTCGGCCCTAGCTTCGCCCTGTCGGTGCAGGCAGATCCTCCGATTGGTTGCCTACAGTCCCTCTAATCGTTCATTTTCTAGCTCGGTCCGCCTCGAGTGATATATATGTTTCTCGCTTTCTCTCTCTCTCTCTCTCTCTCTCTCTCTCTCTCTCTCTCTCTCTCTCTCTCCCCGTCCCCCTCCCGCTCTCTCTTCATTCCCTCTCAGGTTTTTTTTTACTGCGAACCCTTAAATGCTACTGACACCGAGAGAGGAAATTAAAGCAGCCAAAGCTATATTGACATATAATTGTCATCTCTCACGGACTCCGAGTGAAGCGAGATTCTTCTTTCAATGAATATTTCATAATTTGTCTACGTATTAATTTAAGCGTGTCGCATTCCAACAAACAAGAAATGTGACCAACATTATGTGTACCAAACACTTCACGCATAATACCTCAATGGAAGTGAAGTAAACACGCCGTACAAAACAGACAATACGAGTACTTTGTATCGGGTGAAATCGAGTACTTGGTAGTTCCGAAATCTTTTACTTTCGATGAATGAATGAAACTACACGCCAGCTCCGTTTTACACTAGCTTAATGCCTAGAGTTCCATGGCCTGTTGAACCGTGAGTAAACTGGTCACGATCTTGATCAGTCTATCGGTCTGACAGCCTCATCAAAAATTGATAGTGATAACAAAATTCGTATTATCAGGGAACGCATGTCAAAAGTAAAGAAAATTGATATATACCGAGAACGAAGAGAGGCAGGCACCCATCACATAACGATTGTCAATACTCAGAAGAAACAGAAAGGATAAACAATACAAGAAACTTGATCGAACGTGTAGATAGCATAGCCATTGAGGACTCGAGTGTATTTACCTTGTCAATCATACGAGAATATGCCTCAAGTCTGTACAATGAGGACAGTGTCCTATCGAAGAATACCGATGAGTAGATAAGACAAATATTATGCTTACTTAAATGAATTGGTAGAAGAAATTATTGAATAACCAGTTTGTTTTCAACTTGGAAAATGTGCAAAGCAATGCAATTGACACATGATCATGTGTGTGTGTATACATATATATATATATTTCCTCATGAAATGCAAGTGAACAATACACGGATATTTTAACCATAAAAAATCCCACCATGGTTTTATATAATACATACTAAAAATACAGAGTGTACATTTTCCTACATATGTCAGTGCTAGTTGGGCTGCAATAGACATAGCATTATCCATGGTTCTAGTTGAAATAGACATATAGTACAAGCTCGTGGTTGATTTATCAAGTAAATAAGACCCGGTCAGCACGGATCAGAGGGCGCCACGAGCCAGAACCAAGTTAACACATTCCACATAATTATCAAAACGAGAAAGCAACTGGTCCGCTAATCGAATTGACTCTACCATTCATTGAACACGGCGGAAAGAAAGAAAGAAAGTTAGAGACCAAAAAAAAAGAGCTTCGTGTGAGTGAATCGTACCGGACCAAAGCATTACAGTAATGTAATTTACACAAGTGTAGTACTAGGCCGACCATGTCTGAAAAGAGCCGCCTCACTTCGGAGTGTGAGTTTACAAGTTTTCCCGGCGACGTTCATGAATGAATGGCGGGGGATGACGGCCTGACATGCTCTGCTTGGAAATCTCGCGACTCCATGACAACATAACCAGACCTTGACCGCTCGGCATTCCCAGGTATTTATATATATATATATATTATATATATTATATTATAATATTATAACATTATCTGAAACGTCAATCATTATGCACGCGGGTTTCATACAAGCGGCGGATGACGTCACCCATGGTACTTACTCTTACATTGGTGGTAGAAATCCAGCATGTGTAGATTGGGTTGGGGATGATGATGGTATCTATACGCCGATAGATCCATGCTTCCGTACGGCTGTCCGTGCATCTGTACGTATAGTATCAGCTTCCCCGAAGTGTAATTTTAGGATGATCTGTCACCGAGCGATGAAGCCTGACGAATGGTATGAAAACGACGTCCACTTTTTAACTTTGTAGTAGTTCGGTGTTTACCTGGAACCGATCGACCGCGCCGTTTTCGGTCATGCGCATCATAAACTATTTCTACGCTATCTGCGGATAAGGTGACATAAATTCAATGACGAGAGCGATTTATCAACTGATTGCTTATCTGTTCACTGATCGATTACATCGGAACCATCCCGTTTCAAGTCTTGCATGTAATTTATTTGTGCTCGTATTAGACATCCATTCCGCCCCTTTACGCACATATACGGCAGTCACGTGATAAACCTAACTGTCAATCATCTGCCAATCGCGGCGGTCTCTGCCTCCCTTGTTAGGGCACGGTTCGAAAGCAAACAACGACTGGTTGCTATATCGGGGATGTGTTATGACAGTTTTGACGTCTTTATGAGAACTTGTCAATGCTCTCTGCGGAGTGTCGCACCAAGTTATATCAATAGTAAAACTGCTGGATTGGATGACTGAATGTTCTCTCCGTTTCATGCGTTTATTCCAAGCCAATTTTCGCCCGTATTGAAACCTTACCAAGCTTGAAACATTTTAGAGGGTCCACCAATGTAGAAGATTTTATTGATACCACAACTACAGAGCATATCCGTGTAGCTTATCACAATAAAAAATGGTCAGTCGGAAAAATGAAGAAAGAAAACCCCCATTGAATTCATCATTGCCCTTTTATCCACATATCCATAGTAGCGTGCTTTTTACCACATGCTTAACCCGACAATTAAGAACACATGTATACAACCAGCTGTGGTCAACCTATAAATATGGATGATTTTAAATTAAATGTTGAAATATTAAATAACACTTCTAGATGATGAATGCGGCGTAATTATAATTTTAAGAATATTTGGGCGGTCAGTACAAAAATACAACGCCAGATGTATGCTTTGAAAGATGGTCTTGAATTTTACCACAATTAATTGTAGCACTACTTTTAATATCAAATTTCAAGCTGTGACATTGAGTGGTACTACTAAACAGTACACACTAACATAGAAACTAAATTCTCGCTTTAACAAATTATGCGGGCAGCCACACAATATGTAATGAAAAAATAAAGATTTCCCATACCACTTTCATATACGCCACAAACAACCAATGTGTACACCCCCAAACTATGAAAACGACATTGTCAAAGATGTCGACTTCAAGTCATATCGGCGCTTCCAATTTTATTCATCAAGACATGACACATTAATTTCCTTAATGCTCGTGCAATACGTGCCCAGGGCTCTAGCAAAACCTTAAATCCATTCCAAGTCGACAGAAAATCCCCTCAGCAGTCGCAAAACCAATTGAGAAGATAAAAATTTGTCAATCGGGCGCTTGCAATCGGACGCGGCATTGGTTGCTGAAACCGTTGAACAATAACACGACCACATTGAGAACAACTCTTATTATATTAACACCGACTAATATTTCCGCTTGTTTCTGCTTATCCAGACACCTATCTCCTGAAGACCCCCTCAAGTATAACAGACTAAACACAGGGAGCAGTCATTATCAGTAACGTGTCCATCTTAAACCACTAATCCTCTTGGAACTGTTCGCCCCCAGAAAGCCGTCGCAAGATGTTGCTATTATACAGTGTTGTTGACTCGGACGAGTTCATCCTATTGTAGCGGCGATCGAGAGACGTGAAAATGACAAACTCCTGTCATTCAAGTAGGAATAGACACAAGCACCCCGGCAATTAACATGGACTGAAGTGATGGGCCGCAAGGGCTGTACTACAATGTGAACTAGTCTTTGTATTGAACAAACGCGACGTACAACATGTTGCAAAAAGCAAACAAGTAGCGTTAAATATGAGCATAAGTTCTTTAAGTTTATCATTATGATTATTCTGTCACAGCCTGCGATTCAACAAGACACAATTGGCAATTATTTCAATGCTCATCAACAATCTGTTGCCGCGAGCCTACGGCTAAATCCTGTAATTTGTTCATCATAGGCGAATGTTTTGTTTTGTTTTTGTTTGTTGTATCTATGTAGAGTTCAAATATGCAACATCTGTGAGTGAAATAATTACGTTTTCTGAGTTTCATATCATGTGTTCAAGAATTATTTTAAAGTTGATCGTGAGTGCATCGTTGAATTATGAGTCACCGCTTCAAGCTTTTTGTTAATAAAGCGTGTGTACCGTGTCTGTGTCTATATAGTGGTACTCGTTCCATTAACATTTCAATGTGGCATCTGTGTCAACAATGAAGAAACAAAGAGATTACAATTTGCTAACACAACTTTGCAATTTCCAAAAAATTACATATATTAAACCACAACGAAATATATAATATACAATATTAATTGAAATTCGTTCCAAAGATTAACCACGATATGATATTTTCGATGTGTGATTATAACCATAACACATGATGTGGATATATACACAGTATTACTCATTCTAATACGACACTGCTGACAAACTTCGTTTAATAATTAATTCAATACGAGATATAGAGAGAAATTGTATATTTTTGTATCACCCATTGTTACACAAGATAAAAACATCATAAAACATAGATTTTGACAATGGCCACCAAAATGGCTATGAGAGACAAATATCACAACCCTAACTACAATACTATTCCCACACTCCCATCATTTCCCTCCACAAAGTTTATGTCCCCTTAGATATACAAGCATAAACAATACGCCTCGTTAGTGAATTCCTCATGAATTGGTAATAGTGTACCGACATATCAATTTCAAATATATTCATGACAAGCCGACGAGGCGCTAATCTCAGTAAAGCCTTATTGGATGCTGAAGTGTCCCTACACTCAATCAACTAATATAGTGTGATGGTTATAGTATTAAACCCAGGTAAACAAACACACGTTTCTGGCTGCGCCCCCACCCCCACCCCTCGCCCGACCAATCTCTCCCCCGGATGAAGATTTCATTCCCCGAGTTGAATCCCCACTTGAAATCTTCATCATAGAAAAGTGAGTCTCCCATTGAAAAAAAATACGATGCTCGTACTATCTATATGGTAATATCGAGTCGTCGGCATCTAGCCTATAGAAACACGTGAAGTAGGGACCAAGAAGAATTGAATTTACTATGAGTGGGATCTAACAGCAGGCTTGGATCCTTCCGATGCGATTCTCTTCCCCTTTCTTTCTCTCCCCACTACCACCTTCTCTCTCTCTTAGAATGGGGGGAAGAAAAGACCCCAGTACTCAGTCTTACAATATTGCTCTGCGTTTAGAAGAGGGGGTAACAATACCCCAAGACTACATTACAACTACCCACAAAAGATAACGTCAAAACCGCCTAGCCATGCAGTCTGCATCTATTTACCGGGTCTCAACGAGCCTGCCTATAAAAGGTGAAAGGGCGCATGGAAATATTCATTAAAATTGAAATATTTTATATCCCCCACCGAGCAAGACACCCATGGTCCCTTCACTAAACACCGGCGAGATTTATATGTAATTAGGTGGGAAATGCATATTTCATGATACGTACTTGAGGATGAGGTGTAATTCAGTTTGTACGGTTGGTAGTAGAGGAGATACACCGCTAAAGACGGTTACACATTAAATGAACAATCTGTGACACATAGTTTTCGATTACCGGTATTCTGAATGGAGAACTTGGATGCATAACAGCGAGAATACATTGTAAGTAATTCTAATTATTTGTTGAATATTTTGAGTAGACGGTTGATCGCTGTTAATATTTATATACAATTAGAACCCATTGCTTTGAATGTAATATTTCGATTTAATGAAATACGGTATCATATTTCAGAATGGTATTGTGAAACGTCCAATTCAATATCTTTCTATATAGGTGAATGTTGAATTAATGAACATTCTGTATACATTCATGTTCTTTTCAATTATATGCGTGCTGTTACGAACGATTTGAAAACGGGTTTAGGTGAATATAAAGTTATTGAACGTATGCATACTGGTTTATGCCACACGGAGTAATATATAGACTGCATCAACATACCGCTCATATATTATCATTTCAATAAAAGGAATGCCTTTCTACATGGGTATAGGCATATTTGATGATCGACAGTGAAATGGACACAACTTTGTGAGTGTTTTTTTCCATTAGGTCTAGGTAGGACTTGGTTACATTACCTATATCCTTGGTGATAGATACACAACACACACATAATACGAAATCCTCGCGCGATTTAACAAAGTACAGGCAACAAATGACACCCGAATTTTTATAAAATTGGTCAAACTACGATGAAAGCTGAAAAAAATCCATGATATTATACAGCACTAATCATCCACTAATTTAGAAAGTAACTCAAATTCTTATTTTGATTACACTCACGCGCAATTAATTTCCACAGTGTCAAACATATTCTGATTACAATCCCTTAATTTCTATACATGCAATATTTCAATATTAATAGTTAAGTCATTCCCCCCCCCTCCCCCACGCACCCCCTCCCCCACCCATATCCCCCCATGTCTATAACGACAATCCACCTCGATCTGCAAACTGACACTCGGGTTTCAAGTAACGGAGTGATGTCTATAGTAAAAGGGCTTAATGTAGCACAACACGTGCGTTACATGTTACATATATGTTAATCAGGTAGTTCGATACACCTCGACATTCGTGGGAAACGTACATCAGAGTCGCCATAACGTACAACCAGGACTGCGCAGGAATAAATTAGCCACCAATATTTCACCACGAAAGCGACAATACACAGCTGGTTAGTGACAATCCGTGGTATATCGCGAACGGCACTCTATATAACACGAGTTGAGGGATATTATCCAAAATAAAACGTACGAACACCATTTTGTAGATCGATATTCAGAGATTAAGCTTTTACAGCGAAATATACTCAACAACATTAATTAAGCGCCACTAGCTTCTTTTTTTTTTACACACATCAATTTAGGTTGATATTTATTTCAACAACGAAGAATTTCCAAACTTCTACAGGAACTCTTCAAGAACTTGTATAGGCATTGGAAGCAGAATTGCACCAGATTCCTCAAGCAGAGTTCCGAAATTTAGTAGAGAGCTTCCCCCCAAAATATACGCCCCTTAATTTGTTTTGTTGAATATATAACGTTTTGCTGTACCCAGATACATTGCGTGATGATTAATAATACAAAATTTTAAAACCATAACCCCGGAAAGTATAAAAATTGAAACGAAAGCAGTTTCCTTTGAAGCTATTAATTTGATAAGAGGGGATATCTCTGCGTCTGTGTACAACACTGGAAATCGCATCGGGGTTAATGATTTAGTTTAATGACGAGCTGATATCAAATTAACCTAGTATCTCTATATCTCTGATATTCCCGTCTCGCACGTGCTTTGACACCTGCGATAGTTCTGTTCGATATTACAATCCATGGAAAACAGCTATAGCCAATCGCTTATGTGCAACTATGACATATCAAAGATCAGATTAAAAAAGAAAAAAAAACCTTTATGGCGAGCAATTGCATTAGTCATAGTAAATCTAATTACAAATATCGTATACGGTACAAAAGAAATATTATATATAATTAAAACAATTACTTTAATTATCAAATTATAGATGTCCTTTTGAATTACTTAAAATACGACGGCATAAACATAAATTCATAATTGAAATACATTATCAGATGGTATACTTTCTTCAGTTCATATTTCCACTATTATACACTAGCGTTTTTAATTTAATGTTTTAAAATAGTCAAAAACTTGTGTGGAAATTAATGACACGCAATTACGAAGAAACATCAGACAGCTGTTTGGGTAATTTAGAACCATAATTTAGAGCACACGATTTAATGAAAATGTACTACAATTATTTGCATATATCACACGCTAGTAAATCCAATTTATTGAGATGAACAAGCCATGCTTTCCACGTCACAAGATGTGTCAATTTCACTTGGTGTAGATTCCACTTTAATACAAAAACTACTTGAAGCCTCGGGACATAAGTTGGGTTTGTGTTTAAGTACCGGTGTAGGACGTAAAAGATGAACGACGTAACGAAATCTAACAACAGTGTTATACACGTGCAGGTGCAATAAATTTCTGTAATGTCTATTTCTTAATGCAATCAAACATCGTGTTAATGCAATATACTTAAGACATCAAACCGTTTCTTTCAATGGTACGCATTTGATTAAACGTGTTCTCGCTTTGTTTATTGAAGAGCACATGCCAAAGGGTTTTTAGCTTATCATTGTTACAGCCTCTAACAAATGCATCAAAGATAGATCCTTACATTAAAGTTAAAAAATGAACTCAAATATATTTCCACAAAGGACGACAACACAATTGAAATGAAATGCATATATTTCTTTTAAAATCACACCAAAATTTCGACCATTTGAAAATGATGTATTTAATTCAAATTTAGTTGCCGATATTCCGTGTAGCAAGGCTCAGTACAACTTTGTATCTTTTAGAAGTTTATGTTTTGGAAACAACTGACCCTGAACGAAATCGTGATAAATACCCCCGATAGCGGAGTGTTTACCAGCTCACTAACTGAGCGGGCGGTGAATGGGTCAAAGCCGATGAAAGCCAAGTTCAGCTAAAAGGAGATCAGGTACTCAAGTGGGCGTGGCCATGCGTGCCCAAGTAGCCACGCCCCCTTTGTATAGGAAACGGATACTAAGTCTTGCATGAGACCTACAGCTTAGAAATCTGTCGAACCTTGGGATTTGGCGACAGATTTGATTCTAATGTTGAGGATATATCCCCTTGTTCAAGCAGTTATAACTTTAAATTTAAAACTTGAAAATTGAATTTCATTGCGACATTACCTTGATTAAAAAGAAAATAGCACTGCGAAAAATAAAACCTTATTGAAATATCCAACTATTTCTACACTCTGCATATTTCCCTCAGTTTAATTCATACACCCATTGCATAAGAATAAACCAAGATTTTACTATTTCTGTACTGTTGAAAAATCGCAATACTGGCTACATTTCAAACACGATCTCTGACGGAAGCGATTCCTGGTGTACATAGCCGACATCTAAAGACACGTAATGTCCTGACGGAGTTTAAATATAGAGAACGTCGAACAAAATCGTCTCCTATGAAGTCCCCCACAATTGTTAGATAGCATCCCCCGGAGACGAAGCCGATTTTCTCATTCAATTTTCCATTCGGATTCGCTCGGGAGATTCCGCATCCATCAATCCCCTTCCCTGGCCCGCTCCGCTCTAAGATGAATTCCCCGGGGGACTGGCACTTGGAACCTTATAGCGTCTGTACAAAAGGGTCGCGTCTTTTATTACGGGGCTGATGATCACAATAAATTTGAGCGCGGATCGGAAACAATTTCGGTAGAGTTTTAAGCCAAACAAGAAAACAGAATGATCCGACATAAAGAGCGACATATCACACTGGAACAAGACACAAATGACGCGACCGAGGCCGTTTGTTATGTTCCGTGATCTGAAGTGTAATTACTGACCAATTCCAGTGAACATTAGGAAAGTTTCCCCGCAAAGTAACTATTTTTGGATGCGTGAGTAAGATTACCAAATTGCAATAACAAAACCACAATTTACAAGCGAACGAAAAACGTTCGTAATGTTATGCCTACTTTGATGGAATAGAAACATCAATCGAGCGCTTTGTTTCAGAATTGCTTTAAATACATGCCGGATTAATTTGAAATATTAATTTCGATACTCTTTTGATGTTGAATGGGTTATGTTTATCAGAAATATTCATTGAATTTATAATCTAATTAAAAGTAAATTCTACTATTCCTGGTGTTTACGAACCGAGAATTAATATTAATTACATGGCTAAATATACAGAGGATGACTAGACATGATGTATAAATAAAACAGTACTTGTAACATATACTTGAGATATTAGCAAATAATTTAACATACGGCAACATCATGTTCAATCTTTGGATTGAATTACGGAGACATGTGAAATGACCAAATGATATTTTATCAGAAGGAAATGTAGTAATATATAAGTAATATATGAAGTATTAATTGCAAGCATCGTTCGAGTGGAGTCGAATCTAACAATATTTCTCAATATTATGACTCTGATGGTGTGTCATTCTTGACAACAAACACCATAGCAAATTAAATTACATGGAATCCTAGCTGAATATCTGGTAGCGTTTACAAAACTATTAAATTCACACAGCGAATACGAAATAACGATGACAATTGCACCCTCTAGATATTATATTTCAATTATGCACGCTAAAAAAAATGTTATAAATCTGTATTAATGTTTTTTTTAAATGCCCATAAACAAAATTACCTCTAACATATGAATGCAAAATTAAAGCAAAGATAAAGATAGTGTTGGGATGAGGTTTGGCTATGAATATATAATACATACAGAGAATATCACAGTTCATGCCAATATGCGCTTCAATCTACACGAACAAAAATGCTGTCATTAATAGGTACACAAGTCTATTAAACTCTGATACAAACATTCATTACGGTTGAATTAGTGACGGAAAAGCGGTACTCTCGTGCAAGCTGTCAACGACCAATCAATACTAGAACCTCGTCGACTTAAAGTACCCCAAACACAAACAAGAGTATAGATTAGTTTGTAAACATGTCCGCATAAACAGAGTAAAAGGTACCCACAAAGAATCTCCACAGAACAGCACGTTGCCAAAACATATCCCCCAATTAAGGAATCGCTGCTATCGACAAGCCATTGACACGAAACCTCCGGTCAAACCCGGTAGCTACACGGACTGAGTCTACCAGGATCGCCGTCACATAATTGCAATATATCAGCGATTGATGGTTAATTACACGATGTAAATAAGAAGGAAATTGCTATATAATGTTCTCTTAGCGATGTCGGGCCCGCTTGAGCGACCCATCACATTTAAGGAGCACTGCATGTTGTTGATATAAACAACTCTCATCGATGAATCACCTCCCATGGAGGAGAGTGGAACCCACTTCCGAGTGCGAGTTATTAACGTGTCACCGAATCTAGGATACTTTAAACCCAGAATAATAAAAAGAAAAAGAAACGAAATTATTTTTTTAGGGGGTGAACTAGAAATTTTCGACAACTTTTATTATTTGTTTTTATTAGAATATATTAAGATGCGTTTACCTTTAATTCGACCTGTTCGTCTTTGGAAGAATCCAGCGCAGGAACTGGGAGATTGTTGCTGGAAATACGGGGAGAAGTTGGAATGGAAATAACCCCCGGCGTCCGTCGCTTGTCCAACGTTAGGATAGGCGCACGAAGAAGAGAAGTCGTATTTGCAATGCGAGTTAATCTGCGGGTACGACGGCCTGTAACTATACGTGACACCATCTCCGAAATACAACATGTCCATTGTGGGTGGGTTTTTTCTTCTACCGAATGTCCAGTATATTGTTTCTGAATTAACTATTACGTCCGGTTAAATTCAAGTGCACGCGACGAGTCTCGCAATAAAGAAAAATCTGGCCTGGTCACTTCGTCCCATCCATTCACACACGCGAGATAAGTAAAAGCTCTATCTCTGCTTGTGCTCCTTTTTTCTCTCTATCTCTCACCGATTCCTATATCCTCCCACCGTCTACGAGGAGCAGATCGCCCGCCGCTTCGCCAGCCAGTCGGCTCAGAACGCATGAATTTTCATACGCGCGAAACTCTCCATGACAAATTACTCTTCTGTCTGAATGTCTCTTCCTACAGCGTTAACATCCTCATCGTATATACACCGAGGCGAAAATCAGAATGCAAATGTTGATAGTGATACGGTTTTCAAGTTCCCGGTGATTGATACTCCATTGCACTGGTGACGGGCGTTCGCGGAAGCTTTTGCTCTCCACCTACAACTGAGTCCAGACCAGCAGTGCCGTCGCGTAACCACTTAGACATTGGAGAGAAAAAAACACTCATTTTTGTTTGTTTGGTATGAAGTGCACTTCTCCGCTTTAAACTAAATTTGTATCTCATTCCAGAGAATAAGTTTGCTCTTTCTCTCCTATTCCCTCTCTGAAAATCATTGGCCCTGCGTCAGTTATAATAGGTAGATGCTAACAATAGTGGAATGAGAGAAAACCAAAAGAAAATACATAATTACGTTCATGCATGATGTGGTACCAATCACTTTAAAACAGATGTAACCGAATCTATTGATAATATACAGAAATTAGTTATAGCGCCATATGTTAACTGTACAAGAAGTATTTAAACATGCTCGTTGTTATCTGTTAGTGACGTCCATACAGACCACAAATAGATGAAATAACAAAATGGTCTCGAGTTTGTATTTTCTTTGTTAAATCAAGATTACAAATCTGTTTCTTTAATAAAACATGAAACTCAAAGAAAACCCCAGATATTTCTATACTAATTCTGTGTACAATGAAACAAAACTCTCAGCTCAAACACAGCATATTAATGTGTTTAAAACAAATAGCTAAAGTGTCCTGCATTCACTCCTGTTCCCTGCTCGCTATAGGAGTAATGACGCGATAGTTTAACAATCATCACCATCCAGATAAAAGCCGCAAACAGAGATGTGTAAAGCGGCATTTCGGGTTGTAAATTGATTGTTCCTGAATCGTTCCTATCTGCCTAAAATCCCTGCGAGACCCCAAGGGTAGTTTCCACCATCTAACAATTGATTTGCGCCAACGCTAATGTGCGTTTTGATGCGATATCACACGACAGTAATAGAGCTGTAACTACCGTTTAATATCGTGCAAGCCCATCCGAGCACTTTTGCACTAATATTCATATTTTCTCAACAACAAGCCTGACTTTTACTCTTGTCGCCTATCATAATCATTGACGACATTTTAAAATGGTCCGAAAGCTCCCGATCCAGAATGGAAAGCGCTCGTATTTCCCATGGGACTCGCGCGGTGATAGCACGCAGGCTTAAAGGTTATCGTTGCCAACGTAAGAGTAATCTACACTCTCATGTTCCATTTGTATTTAAAAATGAAAACATTTAATAGTTTCATCTTACCGCAGAGTTATCTTTCCGACCCGAGGACAAACTACTAATTTAGTTTACTTCGTTTCCCTTTCTATTGTATAAAAAAACAAATCGATATACACGCTTCGTTTTACCAGTGCCATTCTTTTAAACAGATATTTTGTATCAAAAGAAAGCATTGCTCGGACGCTGGGTTCTACTCGTCTTCTGCAATACTCCAACCCGGTAAGTGGTGCCATATATAGACACTGTCAATGCTAATCTACTGGCACTACGTAGATTCATTGGCACTCGAAATTATTACGGATGCCTGCCAGAGATTGTTATTAAATAAGCAGCAATTAACATAACATAT